>CM044006.1:1424817-1507209 GCA_024085815.1 Flaveria linearis | reverse complement strand
GTTTTATAATAAAAATCATTTCTTTACATTATACTCAAGAAAATATTAGAAAGTTGTAAAATTTATGGTTTTGATAGCTTTGGATAGATTCATGCACTAAACTTGAGCAAGCTGTTTGCAATCAATGAGTTACAAGACGTTCCTTATATGGTTGTGAGATGAGACTTGGTATTTAATTTTCAAAAAAAAGAATCATTGAAAAAGGACTTCTTATGAAGGAGATATGGTTGTCCGAGTTCGCTTTGTGAATTTTCTCAAAATCCGAATATTCAAGCTTGATATGTTAAACAAGTTTATGATTTCACGTTTATTTGATGCTTTGATCCATCTTAAATCCTTGATTACTACTAAAACATATTATTTAATTATAGATCAAAACTAGTTAGAATCGAATTTTGATAAAACAAAACTAGAAATGTATGAACACGAAAAACACGTAAACTTATTTGATAGGGAGACCTTCGATTTTCAAGAGGGATTCTGTGGGTTAAAATTTGTTGATATGGGAGCTCTAGATATAAAGTTCGGTGTGAAAAATAATAAGAATAAGATCCCTATTTATAGTTGAAAAATTAGGGTTTTAAGTCTTAATTAGGATTGATTTTCTTACTATTTTTATTAATAAAATAATATATTTTTAGTAGGGACGGGGATGAATGATTTTTTGTGATATTTTAGATTAGTATAATAGATTTAGGATAATTATTAGTTAATTATTTATTATTTTATTAGATATGTATTACTTAAATGATTAAAATAGTAAAATAATACACACACCACACACACACACACACACACCACACACACATATCTATATATATATATATTATATATTATATAATATATATATTATATATATATATATATATATATATATATATATATTCGGTTTGTAACTATCCATGCATATATATATTATGCTTAGATAATTATAAGACTTAATTTAATTAATTAAATCTGTTTCCTTTTAATAAAAGTTACATATGTAACCCTAATTTACACATATGTAAAATTTTGCCCTTATAGTTATATATGTTTCACTTATGTTGTAATTTATTACTGTTTTATAATTTGGTTAATGTTATGACACTTGCAAGTTATTGTTCATAGTAAGAACTAGTATTACCACGTGTTATTATAGAATCACACTAACATTAAATAGCTTCATATGAATCATAATGCATAAAACATGAGATAGTTTTAAAAATAGTTTCTTGAATTCAGTTAATGGTTACCTATGGAAGTACTAGAATCATCAAAGAGTTAATTAGTAGGTTAATCATGAAAAATCAAGGATGTTACACCTTAATATTTAGGTTTTGTATCAATGGGCTCGATTACTATTTAATAAAAGCTACTCTAATAAATTTGTATATATCCAACCACCAACTATCAAATGACTTGTAGGCTAATGATATCAAAGTGTATAAAAGGATATCCAATTCAAACGGAGAGAGTTGAAGTCTTATTATTAGCAAAACAACATAGTTTAAAAGTAAATTAGAGGGATGTGTGAGTTGTTGTTAAAAAATCAAAGTATCAACTATAATTGTTATATTATTCAGCCTAAACGAAAATATTACACCAACAAAAGAACCCAACAAACAAAAATAGGTTCAACACTATAATCAGAACCAATCAAGATTAACAACCTGGGTTAAAGACAACAAACCCTAAAAGATAAACAAAGAGGAAGATGATTTTAGGTTAAACCAAAAGAGGACAAGCTTATGAAGAGATTTGTTTTTGACATGAGACATAAGAGAAAATCCTTGAAATTATAGAAGATGAAGATTGATCAAAAAGTATATGCCCAATGATAAATAGATGAAAACCGCATATGTTCATCCCAGGGCAGTTCCATATTATGGTAATGTGGTGGCGACGTTTCTTATGAGTTATGGTTTATTGTGTAAATAAATTAAAATGGTTTAATAATAATAATAATATAGTATTTTAATTATTAATATTTTATCTTAGGGTATGTTGCTTATTTTAAATATTTAATAGAAAAATTAATCCTCATCCAATTAGGAACCAAACATGTTATATCTATGCATACTTAGCGACTAACCTTATAGTTTTCCAAACCTGGTGACAAACGTAACAACCATGGTCCCTGAAGTGGATGTCTATTAACTTTGACTGTTAAATTATTTAAAATGACTAAAATACCCTTGTATTTAAAAACCAAATACATGAAACCCACCCGAATCATCATATTCCCATTCAAACGGGGTTCAACGTCGTACCATTCACAACGTCATTGCTGACTTGTGCTTGTTGGCGTTGATATTGAAAGCCCTTCCACGAGCTGGTGGCACGTTGCCCGCATTCCAAGGACATTGCGGACGAAAATGACCAGGCTCGCCACAGTTATAGCAGGTTCGGTTGGCAAGCTTTGCAGCGTTGTTTGGCGCACGAAGACAAGTAGTCACCAAGTGGCCATACTTTCCACACAACGAGCAGATTCGGCATGGAATGTTGCTCGCATGATGGTACTTGCACGTGTTACACATGGCAGAGGACCCGCATAAGCCCTTGCCATGGGCATTTGTTTGCTGGTGTAGCCACGGCATAGTTGCGTGCCGGTGTGAATTTGCGCTTCTTGTTTTGGGAGGATGACTCGGCCCGTACCTCTTTTGTTGCCTCAGGTGTCACCTTTGCAGTAGCCTTGGAACCCTTTGCCGACATAGTGCCAGCTCTATATGATTCTCGTGAGCTGCGCGGTGATAGTAATTGCCTCTCTAAGGTTGTGGGTCTACTACCAACCACAGCATCTTGAATTTGAGGTGACACCCCCTTGATAAATTTCTCAATATTACGGGGCACGGTGTCCACCATGTGTGGTAGAAGCATACTCAACTCATGATACTGGGTGGAATAAGCAAGTGATTCCCACCATCTTGTTTGAGGTTCCAGAACTCCTCCTTTAGCTTTTGCAACTCGCTTCTCGGGCAGAACTTTTGGATCATGATATCCTTAAATTCTTCCCAGGACAACGCCAAAGCAACCTCAGTTCCACGGTTTTCTCTTTTCACTATTCCACCATGTTAGTGCCCGTTGTTTAAGAACACTTGTAGCATAGCGACCTTGAACTCGTTGGGGCACTCGCTAACAATGAATGTGTTCTCCATACTTTCAAACCACTCGAGAAGCCCAGTGGCTCCTTCTTTCCACTAAGTTAGTGGGTTTGCACGAGTTGAAGTGTTTTGAAATTGCAAGTACGATTGTTCCCGTTTTGGTTGTTGCAATTCTCTCCATGGGCACCGCTATTGTTCCCATTGTGGTGGTGTTGTTGCTATTAGCCATCAAGGTGCTATTATGTTCAGCAACCATGGTTGGGAGCACAGCAGCTATTTTTTTGCGATCATTGCTGCCAGCTTGCGGTTGGAACTTCCACGCTTTCCATGATGACGAGACATGCTGGATATACAAAAATGAGCTAGTTACGGGAGTGAGGATAACAAAGGATATTAGTTTAGACAAAGATAAGCTAAAGGTTGTAAGGTACACGGGATGATTCCATTTGATAACGCATTACCATTGGAAACATTGACACGTCAAGGTGATTGACCCATTTGTCTTAGAAATTTGTGTATATTGACCATAGTTTATCACTCATCCCAGAAATCCCCAGGTAAGCATGACTAGTCCCGTAGGATTTATGCGAAATGCTTACCTTAGCCCGAAGGCTTTTTGCCAGGAAATCCAGAATACAGGTGTCTATGTGTCACATAATATTTCTTAGGCTCATGAAATCAAAACCTTGATGAGATTTATATAGATTAGACATAACGTCTAAAGATCCAGTCATAAGCATAAGTATACGATTCCACGTGTCGTCGAAGATAAGATTAAGAGGTTTCATGTTCGGGGAGAGTCAAAGATGAGTTTAGGGAGACAAGTAACTAAGTTTAGGCAATCCTATGCTAAGGCATCAAATTGCACATAAGAAGGCATAGCATTATGTAACATGCAAACCATGTATTTACAAGATAAAAATACTATAAGGTGCATGCATAAGCTATAGTCTAGGTCACCATTTCTAATAACCTAAATCCCTATAGTTATGGGCTCTGATACCAATCTGTCACCCCAACCTTGACGGCGGAATCGTCGAGGCGTGAGAGTTACGATTGTTCACAGCCACATAACGCTAATGCCTGAACATGTTAAAAAAATAAGGTCAACATATTGTTGGTGAGCATTCTATAATTTTGAATACATAAGTATATAAAAGATGGCAATTCATGTTGTAAATTAGAAAAAAAAGTAACTAGGGATGTAAGACAGAATGCACAATCAAACCTTGACAAAGTTTTATAAGTTCTCAAACGTTTACAAGTATATACGTTAGCTAAGTGTACTTGGATCAACCAAGCAGGCTTGTCAGGCCCATAGATCTATGACGTCGTCAGGCTAGCAATAGTTAATGATTGTACATGCATTCGACATTACATTGTAGCTACAAGATTCAACTAATCACAACACACAAGTAAATTGCCATAAGTTTACAAGATTCAACGTGTTTACAAGTGTAACGTTTATAATGTAACATGTTCACCCAAAAGTGTGTGAAATAATAAAAATGGATAGAAATACTCACTTGGCGATTAAGTATATATTGAATGATTAATAAGAAATAATATCAAGCGTTTGTTTCAGCGAATTCTTTACAAGGTACCTAAACGTATTATTACAAGATTAATAATAGCTTAATAATTTAACGTGAACTAAGGTTTTAGGATTTTGAAGTTTTGTATATTATATTTATCCAAAAGAATATATCTGCGGTTTGTATTTGCTATTTTATGTTCTGAAACTTCTTTTGAAGTTTCAAAATTTGCACAAAACACCCCTGTACTTTATTATTTTTATTATGTTATTATTATTATTATTAATATTATTATATTATTACTATTATCATTATTATTATTATTTATTATTATTATTATTATTATTTTTATTATTATTATTATTATTATTATTATAATTATAATTATTATTATTATTATTATTATTATTATTTTATTTGCAAAATACGTGATGTTACAGTCTCCCCTACTTTAGGAAATTTCGTCCCGAAATTTATTTACGAGGAGGCTGAGACGACAAGATGAGGACGCTTGGATTACATTTAATCCTCACATTTTCAAGTGAATCAGAAGATGAGCATGAAGCCTCAGATAGATCATAGTGATTCTCTTTTTTTTTTCTTTCTTGAGGCAGTTTGTGTTCTCATTTTCTGAGGTACACTTTAAAAACTTTCAGGTCTTGATAAGGTATCTGTAACAAAACTGGATTCTTATTGAATGAAGAAACAGGGAAATACACCTCAATATATAGAAAGGAAAACCTAATCTAAGGCCCATCAAGGCCCATGGGCCAATGTAACGGGCTAACATAACTGGGCTAATTAAACTACACTATTTACATTAACACTCCTCCTCAAGTTGATGCATAGATGTTAATCATGCCCAACTTGTTACATATAAAATCTATTTGAGTCTTCCGAAGTGGCTTCGTGAAGATATCAGCAAGTTGAAACTCTGTCTTAACATGGATCGGTGAATAGATGCCTCTTCAACCTTCGTACCAACTACCCGATCCCTGATTAGATGGCAATCAACTTCTATATGTTTAGTTCTCTCATGAAATACTTGGTTCTTGGCTATGTGAATAGCAGATTGATTATCACAATATAGCCTCATCAGGTTATTTGAAATAACCTCAAGTTCTCTGAGAAGACGACGGACCCAAATCATCTCCGATGAAACGTCTGCCATGGCTCTGTACTCAGATTCAGCACTGGATCGTGATACTGTGTGTGTTTCTTTCTTGCTTTTCCAAGACACCAGATTTCCTCCAACAAACACACAATATCCAGTAGTAGATCGCCGTGAAATAGGGCAACCTGCCCAGTCTGCATCCGAAAAGCCTGATACTCTACCATCTCCTTCTTTCTTAAAGGCCTACACGACAGTGCCCTTGATCAGAGTACAAAATCCCCAACCCGGAGCGGTTTTAAGATACCGTAATACCCGTAGAGCAGCATCCCAATGTCCTGTGTATGGGGCCCATGAACTGACTTAAAACACTGACCGCAAAGGAGATGTCGACGGGTGACAGTCATATTAATTTTCCCAACTAGACGTCTGTATTGCTCAGGATCCTTCATTGGGCTCCCATCTTCTAGAAGCAACTTTCCGGTAGAGAGCATTGGGCTATCTACTGGTTTGCAGCCTAATAGACCGCATTCAGATAACATATCAAGAACATACTTTCGTTGTGATAGGAGAATTCCCTGTGATGAACGAGATACTTCTATACCAAGAAAGTAACGGGTCGGCCAAGATCCTTATCTGAAACTGTGACTGAAGAAACTGCTTGAGATTTGTGATCCCAACTTCGTCATCTCCTGTGATTTTATATCATCCACATAGACAACCAGAATAATCCTTCGGCCCTGGTGATGCCTAAAGAACACAAGTGATCATAGGCACTACGAGTCATCCCAAAATCTCTCATAACATCAGAAAATCGTCCAACCATGCTCGGGGGGATTGCTTAAGACCATACAATGAGCGACGTAATCTACATACCTTTGAAGCCTCCTCCTCAACAATGTAACCCAGGTGGCTGCTCCATATATACCTCCTCCTCAAGAATGCCATGAAGAAATGCATTCTTGACATCAAGCTGATGGAGCGGCCAGTGATTAATGGCAGCAAGGGCTAGGAGCGTGGAGTGGAGGGTTCAATAACTGCTGAAATTTGTTATACTCCTCCTGACTGAGAGTGACTGTTGGGGTAGTCAGACTAGCATGATCTGGGCATCATCAGAAGCAGCTAACCTTGCTCTGGGTCGAGGAGGTGGAAGAGACCCAGGTGGACGATTCGGGCAGTTGTACTTGGTGTGTCCATCCTGGTGACAATAGTGACAAGTGATACCATTGCCTCGTCCCAACACCTTTTCTTGGAGCTGGCTGATTGCCTCGACCAGTGTTTTTGCTAACAGGTGCACTCGTATACATAGCTGATGTGTCGGTGGTTCCATAGTAGTCCCTGAACCGTACATCTCCCGAAGCAAATGGTAAATGGAAGCAACGGAGGAGGTGGCAGTGGTTGCTCAATAATAAAGGTCGAGCACTAGAGACTTTGGTGATATGCCTGCAATAAACCATAATATCCATTTTGTGTTGCGCTCCTCCTGAAGCTTCAAATCAGTGGTTGGAGGTACAACGCACGGAGTTCATCTCTGAGTTTTGAAAACCGAGTGAAATAGTCAGTAAAGGACGAATCACCTTGTTCTGCTCTACTATATGCCTGAACCACAGAAAATGCGTGTGAACAGAGATTCTTTGGCCGAAAGGATGAGGACAATGATCCCACATTTCTTTCACAGTGGGAAAGTTCTGAGCTATAGTAAGTATTTGTGGCTCCATAGCATTCCACAAAGCCATCTGAATACCACTATCATCAATACGCCATACGGTAACCGGATGAGGAGGGATTGTTGTCAAGTGATCTTCCTATCAAGACTAGCAAGACCTTTCTCGACAAGAGACTCCATGAACTCCAATTTTTGGAGTCAAGTTTCACGGAATACGTAAAACTAAGTTGTAATTGATAATACCTGGAGCAATCTGAGTTGGGGTGGCTGAATCGGTCTTCTTTTCATCACCCATGTTACCAATGTTAACAGATCTGAAAAACGAGCTGCTGGATCTAAGAGCAGAACAAAAAACACGTGGAACAGAAAACAGATCACCAATATCGATCGGGACAGAGGTTCTGAAGCTTCTGGAACTTCGACGGCGGCGGGAGGCTGCTTCACGCGCGGTACGCGGCGGCGCGTGGGGACCATGCGCAGGCTTCAGGCGGCGCGTGGGGGCGCGTGGACTGGTGGACGGCGGCGATTTTTTCGGGGTTCCTTAATCGCGGCTTTTCTGCAGCTGATGGTGGTGGCGGTGAGTTGTTTTTGTTGCTCGAAAAAAGATTTGGTGTGGACAGCAGCCTCTTGACCGGAAATCAGATACAGGAGCGGGACGGGAGCGGAAATCAGATACAGGACTGAGAGCCTTGTGGCTCTGATACCATGTAACAAAACTGGATTCTTATTGAATGAAGAAACAAGGAGATACACCAATATATAGAAGGAAAAACCCTAATCTAAGGCCCATCAAGGCCCATGGGCCAATAACGGGCTAACATAACTGGGCTAATTAAACTACACTATTTACATTAACAGTATCAAAAGAAGAAAATTCATCATCGATTAAGCTGACCTTTTTAGTATTTACTTTATGTGCAATGGCAGAGCCATTAGAGGTAAAAAGTGAGTCTAAAGTGTGTGGCTTCTAGTTAACATTATAAGCTTTCTCATTGATTAAGAATAAACATTAATTATCGTATAAATACAGGTGTGACTGTCTCTCCTACTTAAAGAATTTCGTTAGAATTTAAGAATGAACTAAACAACAATATGGGTATCTCTCCTTCATATGATCCCCCGCTCCTACGTGAACTCAGCTCCACACTTGTTCTCCCAACGACCTTGACAATTGAGTTGTGTGGGTTCTAGTCTTCTTCATGATACGATCCATAATTTCAACAGGTTTCTCAATGAAGTGCAATGACTCGTCGATCTGAATGTCTTCAGTGGAACATGCAGACTCTCATCGGCCAAACACTTTCTCAGATTTGAGACATGAAACACAGGATGAACTCCACTAAGGTCAGAAGGTAGTTCCAGTTTATAAGCCACTTTCCCATCCTTTTCACGATTTTAAAGGTCCTACAAATCTTGGAGCTAATTTGCCCTTCTTTCCAAAGCGAATAACACCTTTCCATGGTGAAACCTTAAGAAGAACCATATCACCACTTGAAACTCCAACGATTTACGATGTTTGCCGACTTCTTACCACTTCAAGGTTCTTGCGGATTGTAGCGACTTTATCGGTCGTTTCTTGTATAAGTTCAGGACCAGTGATAAAGTTTTCACCATGTCAGTCCAACAGATCGGTGATCGGCATTTACGACCATAAGTGCTTCGCACGGTGCCATCTTGATACTCGAGTGGTAACTATTGTTATACGAAAATTCCGCGAGCGGTAAATGCGTATCCCAATTACCACCAAAGTCAAGGACACATTCGTAGCAAATCCTCAAGGGTTTGGATTGTTCGTTCGGTTTGACCATCAGTTTGATGATGGTAAGCCATACTTAAAATCCAATGAGTACCCAAGAGTTCTTGCATAGATGACCAAAAGTGCGAAGTGAAACGAGCATCTTGATCGGAAATGATGTGCAATGGTACGCCATGACGACTCACAATTTGTCAATGTATATACAAGCTAGTCTTGAAACCTTGTAGGTGTCTCGTATAGGTATGAAATGTGCCCTCTTAGTCAAACGGTCCACAATCACCCATATACTATTATGACCACGAGGAGTACGTGGTAACTTGGTTATGAAATCCATGGATACATGT
The DNA here is from genome assembly GCA_024085815.1 of Flaveria linearis. Classification (NCBI taxonomy): domain Eukaryota; kingdom Viridiplantae; phylum Streptophyta; class Magnoliopsida; order Asterales; family Asteraceae; genus Flaveria; species Flaveria linearis. The sequence goes on along the minus strand of CM044006.1, from coordinate 1,497,714 downwards.
TCCCATTTCCACATAGGGTTTCAGGTTGTTCAAGTAAACCACTTGGTCGTTGATGCTCAGCTTTGACTCTTGCACACATGAGACATTTGGAGACATAAACCGCGATATCTTTCTTCATTCCAGGCCACCAATATTGACCACGCAAGTCCATGTACATTTTATCGGAGCCAGGATGAATAGAATATCGGGTGTGACGAGCTTCGTTCAAATGATGTGTCAAAGGTTATCACGATTTGGGATCCAAAGTCGATTGAGAAAGTACCATAGGCCGTTTGGTTTTTCCTCCAGTTGTGATCGAACGTTAGACAACAAATCCTCATCACTTCCTTCATCGGTTATTGCCGCTTGTTGAGCCTTGCGAATGCATAACTGAGATCACTATCAATCCTTATGTTTTGGAGCATGATAGTAGCCTCGTTAACATCCACACGAACCTCGGTATCAAATTCTCTTAACGTGTGAAACCACTGTCTTCGATCTCGATTTCTTGTAGTGAGACGGTTTGTTATGGACCTTGCGACTCAGCACGTCGGCTACAACATTCGCCTTTCCAGGATGATAGCGAATGTCATAGTCGTAGTCGCTGATTAACTCGATCCAATGTCTTTGTCTCATGTTGAGATCTTTTTGGTTGAACACGTGTTGGAGACTTTTGTGATTGGTGTAAACTATGCATTTCGTCCCATAGAGATAATGTCGCCAGATCTTCAAAGCGAAAACCACAGCACCGAGTTCAAGATCATGAGTTGTGTATTCACCTCGTGAACCTTCAATTGTCTTGATGCATAAGCTATCACCTTTCCTCATTGCATAAGAACACAACCAAGACCTTGTTTTGAAGCATCACAATATACGGTGAAATCATCGTTTCCATCGGGTAGGGTCAAGATAGGGGCATTGCTTAGTTTGTGTTTAATGTTTCAAAAGCTTCCTCTTGCTCGGGCCCCACTCGAATGGTTTATTCTTTTGTGTTAAGGAAGTGAGCGGCTTTGCGATCCTCGAAAAGTTGGCGATGAATCGCCAATAATAACCACAAGACCAAGGAAAGAACGAATCTCGGTTGGTGTCGTGGGAACACACCAATTCTTCACAGCCTCCACCTTTGCAGGGTCAACATGAATTCCTTGGCTATTCACCACATGTCCTAGAAATTGAACTTCCTTGCCAGAAGTCACACTTCGCGAACTTCGCATACAATTGCTCTTTCTTCAACAATTCAAGAACTTGTCGCAAATGCAGTTCATGCTCGGCGTTGGTTTTGAGTAGATGAAATGTCATCAATGAAGACGATCACAGACTTATCTAGATAAGGCTTGCATACTCGATTCATGAGATCCATAAAAATAGCAGAGCATTAGCCAAGCCAAAAGGCATCACCGTAAACTCATAGTGCCCATAACGAGTACGGAACGCGGTCTTTGGATGTCATCATCATGGACTCGTAATTGATGATATCCAGAACGTAGATCAATCTTCGAGAATATAGTAGCTCCTTGAAGTTGATCAAACAGATCGTCGATACGAGGAAGAGATACCGGTTTTTGATGGTCAACTTTTGAGCTCTCGGTAATCGATACACATACGGAATGACCCATCTTTCTTCTTCACAAATAAACAAATCAGGTGCACCCCAAGGAGATGAACTAGGGCGGATAAACCCTTCTCGGACAATTCCTGGAGTTGGCTAGAGAGTTCTTGCAATTCCGATGGTGCAAGCCGATATGGACTTAGCCACGGGGTTTGTTCCCGGTATCAAATCAATTTTAAATTCAACATCACGCATGGGAAACCACTAAGGTCATCGGGAATACTTCAGGAAAGTCTCGTACAATAGGGACATCCTTAAGTTCTTTCCCTTTGGCTTTTGTGTTGACCACGTAAGCCAAGAAGGCCATATACTTCTTGCTTAAGCACTTTCGGGCTTGAGTGCAAGACATGAGTTTAAGTCCTTGGGATGTTTTTCTCGCCGCACACTTTCAAAGTATCCCCAGATGGTAACGGTATACGGATACACTTCTCAAAACAAACGATCTCGGCATGATGTTTTGCTAGCCAATCCATACCAATGATGACGTCGAAGCTTCCAAGTTTCATAGGAATAAGATCAATAGAGAATTCGTGTTCGTTAAGCTTATGATGCAATCACGTATTATGACGTCAACGACAATAGGTTTTCCATCGGCGACTTCGACCGTGTAGGGTCTTTCCAGATTAATACGTGATTTAGAAAGTATGGGCTCGAATTCTAACGACACGACTCTTATCCGCACCCGAATCAAATAATACAGATGCATAATGATCATTCACAAGATACATACATGTTCGGTAAAAAAATTTATTATTGATACGATGAATACAAAGATGGAATATCAATAATATAAGAAATGATTCAAATGGGTTCAACGTCGTACATTCACAATGTCATTGCTGACTTTTGATGGGTTGGCGTTGATATTGAAAGCCCTTCCACGAGCTGGTGGCACATTGCCCGCATTGCGAGGACATTGCGGACGAAAATGACCAGGCTCGCCACAGTTATAGCAGGTTCGGTTGGCAAGCTTTGCAGCGTTGTTTGGCGCACGAAGACAAGTAGTCACCAAGTGGCCATACTTTCCACATAACGAGCAGATTCGGCATGAATGTTGCTCGCATGATGTACTTGCACGTGTTACACATTGGCAGAGACCCGCATAAGCCCTTGCCACGGGCATTTGTGTTGCTGGTGTAGCCACGGCATAGTTGCGTGCCGGTGTGAATTTGCGCTTCTTGTTTGGGAAGATGACTCAGCCCGTACCTCTTTTGTTGCCTCAGGTGTCACCTTTGCAGTAGCCTTGGAACCCTTTGCCGACATAGTGCCAGCTCTAATATGATTCTCGGTGAGCTGCGCGTGATAGTAATTGCCTCCTCTAAGGTTGTGGTCTACTACCCCACAACATCTTGAATTTGAGGTGGCACCCCCTTGATAATTTCTCAATATTATGGGGCACGGTGTCCACCATGTGTGGTAGAAGCATACTCAACTCATGATGCCGGGTGGAATAAGGCAAGTGATCCCACCATCTTGTTTGAGGTTCCAGAACTCCTCCTCTAGCTTTTGCAACTCACTTCTCGGCAGAACTTTTGGATCATGATATCCTTAATTCTTCCCAGGGCAACGCCAAAGCAACCTCAGTTCCACGGTTTCTCTTTTCACTATTCCACCTTGTTAGTGCCCGTTGTTTAAGAACACTTGTAGCATAGCGAACCTTGAACTCGTTAGGGCACTCGTTAACAATGAATGTGTTCTCCATACTTTCAACCACTCGAGAAGCCCAGTGGCTCCTTCTTTTCCACTAAAGTTGGTGGGTTTGCACGAGTTGAAGTGTTTGAAATTGCAAGTACGATTGTTCCCGTTTTGGTTGTTGCTATTCTCTCCATGGGCACCGCTTTGTTCCCATTGGTGGTGTTGTTGCTATTAGCCATCAAGGTGTTATTAAGTTCAGCACCCATGGTTGGGAGCACAGCAACCATTTGTTTGGCGATCATTGCTGCCAGCTTACGGTCGGAACTTCCACGCTTTCCATGATGACGAGACATGCTGGATATACAAAAATGAGCTAGTTACGGGAGTGAGGATAACAAAGGATATTAGTTTAGACAAAGATAAGCTAAAGGTTATAAGGTACACGGATGTTTCCATTTGGTAATGCATTACCATTTGGAAACATTGACACGTCAAGGTGAATTGACCCATTTGTCTTAGAAATTTGTGTATATTGACCATAGTTATCACTCATCCCAGAAATCCCCAGGTAAGCATGACTAGTCCCGTAGGATTTGCGAAATGCTTACCTTAGCCCGAAGGCTTTTTGCCAGGAAATTCATAATACAGGTGTCTATGTGTCACACAATATTTCTTAGGTTCATGACATCAAACCTTGATGAGATTTATATAGATTAGACATAACGTCTAAAGATCCAAGTCATAAGCATAAGTATACGATTCCACGTGTCGTTCGATATAAGATTAAGAGGTTTCATGTTCGGGGAGAGTCAAAGATGAGTTTAGGGAGACAGTACTAAGTTTAGGCATCCTATGCTAAGGCATCAAATTGCACATAAGAAGGCATAGCATTATGTAACATGCAAACCATGTATTTACAAGATAAAAATACTATAAGGTGCATGCATAAGCTATAGTCTAGGTCTGTAAGGCCCCGTTCCCGGAGACCTCACAGTTAGTTAACATAGCACAAAATCAGTTTAATAACAAACATTGCAGCGGAAGATAATTAAACATTCATTTAAAACTTAAAAACCCCATTTGTACTCATACATTTGTCTTTTAAAGGTAAACAAACATATTTCTTGTTCATTAATTACAATAAGACTTCATTAGGAATGCCATCCATTTTCCCCAAGTAGCTCCGTGGTGCCATCTTCAGCATCAGCGTCTACCTGCCCACTATTATGCATAAAAAGTCAGCCACGCTGAGTGAGTTCTAGTTTTATATAAGTAAGAAGGTATATCTTTTATCCTTTCATATAATGAACACGCATACATCATACTACAAACATTACTTGCATCACATTAGGCACGTTCATTATCTTTTATTCTTTCATTTCGTTTTACTTCATCATCGGCGAGGTTTGCACAAAGCAAGCTCTCCATGTTGATTGACAACGAATGTCAATCCCCGTCGGTACACGTTATCCATGGTCGCTACCCCGACGGTCGATTGATCCCCGTCGGTACACATATTCATGGTAGTTTCCCCCGACAGTTGATCTACACTAGCAGGCACATAGCCCGCTCATGAATACGGATCCATCATCATACATCAGACTCACACATAAGTGGAGTCTATCATAGTGCTTGCAAGACTTTTCATCATCAAACGGGCCGGGGCATTCGTTAACTTCCACTTCTCATTAGTATTATTTTTCACTTAATATATATATAATACTTAGCTTTTAAGTACACAACATACCAAGTACTAGTCATCATAACATGTAACCGACCCACCGCGGGACAGCGGGGGTTCGGGGGCGGCAGCCCCTGACAGCGGGGTCCTAGGGGCAGCAGCCCCTAGTGGGGTCCAAGGGGCAACGCCCTGGCTGGGGCCGGCTGCCAGGTCAGCGCACCCGAAAATTATTTTGAGCTATTTAAGTGTCACATTTTGCTTTAGAAAAATGTATTTCCTTGTTAAAACGCCTTGAAATCCTTATCTTGAAAACCTTATGTTTACTATGCATAATAGCCCCAAAAACAAGGAAAAACGTTTAAATAAGGGGATCTAGAACTCACCTGAACTTAGCAATAGCTTAATTCCTAAGTTACTTAAGCTATGGTCCGAATGCTCTAGCTGCACGAAAGTTAATACACAAAACATCATTTTCTTCATAATTTCGCCCATAGTTTCGCTGGCAGTTTCGCTGCAGTTTCGCTGCCAGTTTCGCTGGGCAGCATTTCTGCCAGTTTCGCTGGACAATTCGCTGCCTTGAGCGCCCAACTTTCGTTGGAATTTCCTAGTTTGCAACGTCTAAGGTCAGCCTAACTCAGCGAAGCTATCAGCGAAACTGTAGTTTCGCTAAGATTCTCCTAGTTTCGCTGGTTAAATGCACAGTTTCGCTGGATGAATACTTAAATTCGCTGGATCGGGGCCCAGTTTCGCTGGATGAGCAAAAACTCAGATCCAGCCCGTTTTTACAAAATCTTAACTTTTTACGTCCAAATCCTTAGTTTACCTTCCATGAAGCCAAATCTAAGCTTTTTACACGTTTTCATACGTAAAAATTCGACCTATATGTGTTTCTTTAAACTTTTCAAAACCCCAAAACCCTAGAATCCGGGTTTGATCTACAGAAGGTCTTAGAGGTCGATTCTTACCTTGTTTGTTGCTCATTTCTTTAAGATTTGATGCATAAACACCCAGATCTTCAATCCCTTGATCTTAGAAGCTCCAAATCTTAAGTTTCTTGCACTTTCTCTCTCTACTTTCTCTCTCTACGAATTTCTTTGTTGTTAGGGTTGGAATGAGAAGATGGTGGTGTCTTGGGCAGGTTAAGGGCTGGTTATTGGCCTTAATCTTGCCCATGAACCCCACCTAGCCCATAACCCTTTTGCCTTCTTTTATTAAATGCCCATTAATAAGCCTCTAATCCATTTGACCCGTTTTGACTTTTTGGGGTGTTACAAGTCTCCCCCACTTATTTAGGTTTCTCCTCGAAACCTGTCAGTCATCAAACAATTGAGGATAAAATTTCCTCATCTCCTCCTCAACCTCCCACGTAGATTCTGATCCTTTTCGATGTCTCCACTGTACTCGTATGAGTGGAACTACTTTATTACGTAAGCGCTTCTCTTTCCGATCCAGGATGGCCACCGGCTGCTCTACGTAATTCAGTCGCTCGTCAACTTCAATGTCCTCTAATGGTACAAATGCATCATCGTCTGCTAAACATTTCCTAAGGTGAGATACGTGGAACGTAGGGTGAATTCCACTCAACTCATCAGGTAATTCTAGTCTGTAGGCCACTTCCCTCCCCTACCCTTGCGATGATGTGGAAAGGTCCTATGAATCTCGGGCTTAACTTTCCTCTTTTTCGAAACCTAATGATCCCTTTCCATGGCGATACCTTGAGCATAACCTTGTCACCAACCTCAAACTCTATCGGTCTATGCTTCTTATCAGCATAAGACTTCTGGCGATCTTTTGCAGCTTTCATGAATGCCTTAATCTTATCTAACTTCTCCGTTGTGACCTCAATCACTTCAAGGCTCCCCAGTTCCTTTTGCCCGATGTCCCCCCAACACACGGGCGTTCTGCACATCCTACCATACAACATTTCGTAAGGGCGCATACCAATGCTGGCATGGTAACTATTATTATATGAGAATTCCGCCAGCGGTAAGTGCTCATCCCAACTTCCTCCAAAGTCGATCACACATGCTCGTAGCATGTCTTCTAACATTTGAATCGTTCTTTCCGACTGACCATCCGTTTGGGGGTGGTAAGCCGTACTAATATGCAGTCTAGTCCCCATTGAGTCGTGGAACCTCTTCCAGAATTTAGACGTAAACCGCGTGTCCCTATCCGAAACGATAGACACTGGCACGCCGTGACGAGCCACGATCTCCTTGATGAATAGATCTGCCAACTTCTCAGAGGAAAACGTTTCACGAATTGGTAGGAAATGGACGCTCTTTGTTAAACGGTCAACAATCACCCAGATCGTGTCGCTTCCTTTCGTCGTGCGAGGTAGCTTCGTGATGAAGTCCATCGTGATGTGTTCCCATTTCCATTCAGGAATATCCAACGGCTGGATTTTCCCATATGGCTTTTGGTGTTCTGCCTTCACCTGTAAACAGGTCAGGCACTTGCTTACATACTTAACCACGTCACGCTTCATTCCTGGCCACAAATAATCTTTCTTCAGATCTTGGTACATTTTTGTGGCACCAGGATGAATAGAATATCTAGTTTTGTGAGCCTCATCCATGATCTTTCCCCTCAAATCCCCATAGAGAGGGATCCACATTCTCCCAGATCGAGTTCTAACACCCAGGGTGTTTTCCCCCAAATCTGAAGTTTGCCCTTTCATTCTTTCAGAGTTGACTCTATCCTCTCTTAATGCCTCATCCTGAAACTCCCTCACTCGCTTCATAACATCAGGCGTCATAATTATTTGGTAAGCCCTCACCCGAATTGGTTCGGGTCGTCCCTTTCGGCTAAGGGCGTCAGCAACCACATTAGCTTTGCCTGGATGATAATGAATTTTGCAGTCATAGTCCTTGATCAGTTCCAGCCACCTCCTCTTCCTCATATTGAGTTCTTTTTGTTTAAAGAAATACTTCAGACTCTTATGATCGGTGAAGATGGTGCACTTCACCCCATACAGGTAGTGCCTCCAAATCTTCAATGCAAACACCACCGCTGCCAACTCCAAATCATGTGTAGGATAATTGGTCTCGTGGGTTTTTAGTTGTCTAGAAGCATAGGCTATCACCTTCCCTCGTTGCATCAACACGCAACCCAATCCTGCATATGAGGCATCCGAGTAGACTACCATGTCCTCGTTCCCCTCAGGTAGCGTTAGGACAGGGGCTTGCGTTAACCTCATCTTTAGTTCTAGGAAGGCGTTCTCCTGATCAAGACCCCATTCATACTTCACGTCCTTCCGGGTCAGCTTAGTTAAAGGAGAAGCTATCTTGGAGAAATCCTGGATAAACCTCCTGTAGTAACCTGCCAGACCTAAGAAACTGCGAATCTCGGTTGGTGTCTTTGGAGATTCCCATTGCATTACCGCTTCAACCTTCACAGGGTCCACTCTGATCCCCTCGGGATTAACCACATGACCCAGAAATTGAACTTCGCGAAGCCAAAATGCACACTTAGAGAACTTAGCATATAACTTCTCGCTTCTGAGTGTCTCCAATACTTCTTGAATATGATTGGCGTGTTCTTCTTCACTTTTCGAATAGATCAAAATGTCATCGATGAACACTATCACCGATCTATCCAACATAGGCCGGCATACCCGATTCATAAGGTCCATAAAAGCAGCTGGTGCGTTAGTTAAACCAAAGGACATGACGAGAAATTCGTAGTGTCCATAACGCGTACGGAACGCTGTTTTAGGAATATCTTGTTCTTTCACCTTCAATTGGTGGTAACCAGACCGCAGGTCTATCCTTGAAAACCAGCTGGCACCCTGAAGTTGATCGAACAAGTCGTCGATTCTTGGCAATGGGTATCGATTCTTTACGGTCAGCTTATTGAGCTCGCGATAGTCAACGCACATTCGCAATCTACCATCCTTCTTCTTGACGAATAAAACTGGAGCACCCCATGGAGAGATACTTGGCCGGATGAAGCCCTTATCCAATAAATCTTGCAACTGGTCCTCAATTCTACCATCTCTGAAGGAGCCAATCGATATGGTGCCTTAGCGACGGGCTGCGCCCCCGGTAGCAAATCAATTTGAAATTCGATTTCACGGTCAGGCGGCACACCAGTCAGGTCTTCGGGAAAGACGTCAGGAAACTCGCGTACTACTGGCACGTATGATAATTGTGGCTCTGGCGCGTTCACATCTTTCACGTAGGCCAAGTAAGCGCTACACCCACGTCTTATGTACTTTTCGGCTGTGATCATCGACACGACCTTCGCACACAGCACACCTTATCCCCACGAACCGTAACAAAACTACCATCGGGCGCTGTTAGACGAATCATTTTCTTGCTACATACAATATTGGCTTCATAGCTAGCTAACCAATCCATGCCTAACACCACATCAAAACCTCCTAAGGCCATAACATGCAACCTAGCAGGGAACATACAATCTTCTAACTCAATCAGGCAATCCTCAACCACTTCAGTTACCTTAGTGGATCTACCAATGGCGGTTTGTACATAGAAAGGCTCGTCTGACTTCCTACTCTTATCATGCAACGAACGACAAAAGGCAGCAGACACAAAACTCCTACTAGCACCAGAATCAAAGAGCACAGAAGCATATTCGTGATCCACCAGAAACATACCTGAAACTACTTCTGGATCTACCCTGGCCTCCTCACGAGTTATGTTGAACGCCCTCGCCTTTGCCTTTAAACCGTCACCCTTCCTTTTGTCTCCAGCTTTAACTGTTCCTGGTCCTCCTGATTTTCCTTTCTTGCAGTCTTTCTCCGCATGCCCTATCTCGCCACACTGGTAGCACTTCACCGCCTTGCACTCTCTAGCATAGTGGCCCTCGCCCCCACATTTAAAACACCTTCCAGTCCCAACCCTACACTCCCTAAAATGGCGTTTTCCACATTTTCTACAGGCACCCCCTTCACCTGTATTTTCCTGTCTCCCTGATTGACCCTCAGCTCTCATTTTCTTTTCTCCACCCCTGAAGTTATCACCTCCGAACCTCTTCCCATTTCCATTCTTGTTCCCACTCCACTTCTCCACCTTCTTTTGCACAGGTATTGGGTCTCTCTCATCGTACAACCTTCCAGCTAAATCCACCACAGACCTAAACGTGCCTGGTCTAGCCGCAATCATGTGCCTCCTGATGTCCACTGGCAAACCCTGCATGTATCTCTTGATCTTCTTGGATGCAGGTGTTACCATGTCTGGCACAAGTCTTGCAAGTTCATTGAACTTGGAGGTATACTCTTGATGAGTCATGTTCCCAGCCTCCAAATACAAGAACTCCTTCTCAATCTTGTCTAATTCCCGATGGGGACAATACTCCTCCAGCACCAACTCCTTCAACTCGGACCACCTCAGTTTGGCTATCGACCGCTTTCCTTCGGCCTGGACAATATTGTCCCACCAGCACAGCGCTGAGTCGATGAAAGAATGAGTGGCAAACTTAACTTTCTGATCTTCACGGCATTCACTAATTTCCAGTACCGCCTCCATTTCTCTGATCCATCGATGAGCGGCAGTAGCATTGCCGTTACCGTCAAAGGTTGGGGCTTGCACCTTTGAAATGCCCCATAGTTGCACCCCCTAACCGTCTCCCTCTCAGCCTCCTCAAACTGTCGTCATCGTGGATTACCACCTTAGGGTTTGATGGCTCCTCTTCAGATTCCTCCGTCCTCCCAGTGGACCTTCCAGAATTCTTCTCATTTTCCTTCTCCTTCCTATCAGCTTTATCTCCATCCTTGACTGCTTTAAGCACCTTATTCACCACCGAGGGTAAGACATCTTGCATGACATTGTAGACTTCATCGGCGATGGCCTCCTTCACAGTGGACTTGAGGGTGGCTGATCCCTCGCCCTCTGGTTGACTATGGAGGTCTGACTCCTCGTGCACAGTCTCGGGAGCCTTAGCTTTGCTCCGGTGACACGTGGTGTAGTGGTACGACCACCTCGAGGACGTCCACGTGTAGCCTTCCCAGCTTTCCTACCCGCCATATCTAATTCCTATAAGATTTAAACACCAAAATGGTTATTCAAGTTAATTGCTCAGATCATTACAAGTATGGTAAGTCCTTAATTACAGTGGCCAAGTGTGATTAACTACTTACCTTACCCTCCTGTCCCAAGCAATCACTATCCTAACACATGTCAGCATTCAAATCTACACGTATATAAAACAAATAGCACGCGCGCATATTGCCAGTTTACTTGAAATATTTTACCTGATGGCACGTAGCTACTTGGGTTGGCATCCCTCATTTGGTCCCATTCTCAGTTTAAGTTTAGGTTTGAGAAAATGTTTTACCCATTTCTCTTAAACTTTGGCTCTGATACCAACTTGTAAGGCCCCGTTCCCGGGAGACCTCACAGTTGGTTAACCATAGCGCAAATCAGTTTAATAACAAAACATTGCAGCGGAAGATAATTAAACATTCATTTAAACTTAAAAACCCCATTGTACTCATACATTGTCTTTTAAAGGTAAACAAAACATTCCTTGTTCATTAATTACAATAAAGACTTCATTAATAGGAATGCCATCCTATTTCCCCAAGTAGCTCCGTGGTGCCATCCTCAGCATCAGCGTCTACCTGCCCACTATTATGCATAAAAAGTCAGCCACGCTGAGTGAGTTCTAGTTTTATATAAGTAAGAAGGTATAATCTTTTATCCTTTCATATAATGAACACGCATACATCATACTACAAACATTACTTGCATCACATTAGGCACGTTCATTATCTTTTATTCTTTCATTTCGTTTTACTTCATCATCGGCGAGGTTTGCACAAAGCAAGCTCTCCATGTTGATTGACAACGAATGTCAATCCCCGTCGGTACACGTTATCCATGGTCGCTACCCCCGACGGTCGATGATCCCCGTCGGTACACATCTTCATGGTAGTTTCCCCGACAGTTGATCCACACTAGCAGGCACATAGCCCGCTCATGAATACGGATCCATCATACATCAGACTCACACATAAGTGGAGTCTATCATAGTGCTTGCAAGACTTTTCATCATCAAACGGGCCCGGGGGTAACATTCGTTAAGTTCCACTTCTCATTAGTATTATTTTTCACTTAATATATATATAATACTTAGCTTATTAAGTACACAACATACCAAGTACTAGTCATCATAACCATGTCGGGGTCCTAGGGGCAGCAGCCCCTAGTGGGGTCCAAGGGGCAACGCCCCTGGCTGGGGCCGGGCTGCCAGGTCAGCGCACCCGAAAATTATTTTGAGCTATTTAAGTGTCACATTTTGCTTTAGAAAAATGTATTTCCTTGTTAAAACGCCTTGAAATCCTTATCTTGAAAACCTTATGTTTACTATGCATAATAGCCCCAAAAACAAGGAAAAACGTTTAAATAAGGGGATCTAGAACTCACCTGAACTTAGCAAATAGCTTAATTCCTAAGTTACTTAAGCTATGGTCCGAATGCTCTAGCTGCACGAAAGTTAATACACAAAAACATCATTTTCTTCATAATTTCGCCCATAGTTTCGCTGGCAGTTTCGCTGGGCAGCATTTCTGCCAGTTTCGTTGGACAAATTCGCTGCCTTGAGCGCCCAACTTTCATTGAATTTCCTAGTTTTGCAACGTCTAAGGTCAGCCTAAGTACTTAGCGAAGCTATCAGCGAAACTGTAGTTTCGCTGTCGCGAAACTGTAGTTTCGCTAAGAATCTCCTAGTTTCGCTGGTTAAATGCACAGTTTCGCTGGATGAATACTTAAATTCGCTGGATCGGGGCCCAGTTTCGCTGGATGAGCAAAAACTCAGATCCAGCCCGTTTTTAACCCAAAATCTTAACTTTTTACGTCCAAATCCTTAGTTTACCTTCCATGAAGCCAAATCTAAGCTTTTTACACGTTTTCATACGTAAAAATTCGACCTATATGTGTTTCTTTAAACTTTTCAAAACCCAAAACCCTAGAATCCGGGTTTGATCTACAGAAGGTCTTAGAGTTCGATTCTTACCTTGTTTGTTGCTCCTTTCTTTAAGATTTGATGCATAAACACCCAGATCTTCAATCCCTTGATCTTAGAAGCTCCAAATCTTAAGTTTCTTGCACTTTCTCTCTCTACTTTCTCTCTCTACGAATTTCTTTGTTGTTAGGGTTGGAATGAGAAGATGGTGGTGTCTTGGGCAGGTTAAGGCCGGGTTATGGGCCTTAATCTTGCCCATGAACCCCACCTAGCCCATAACCCTTTTGCCTTCTTTTATTAAATCCCTATAGTTATGGGCTCTGATATCAATCTGTCACACCCCACCTTGACGGCGGAATCGTCGAGGCGTGAGAGTTACGATTGTTCACAGCCACATAACGCTAATGCCTGAAACATGTTAAAAAAATAAGGTCAACATATTGTTGGTGAGCATTCTATAGTTTTGAATGCATAAGTATATAAAAGATGGCAATTCATGTTGTAAATTAGAAAAAAAAAGTAACTAGGGATGTAAGACAGAATGCACAATCAAACCTTGACAAAGTTTTACAAGTTCTCAAACGTTTACAAGTATATACGATTAGCTAAGTGTACTTGGATCAACCAAGCAGGCTTGTCAGGCCATAGATCTATGACGTCGTCAGGCTAGCAATAGTTAATGATTGTACATGCATTCGACATTACATGGTAGCTACAAGATTCAACTAATCACAACACACAAGTAAATTGCCATAAGTTTACAAGATTCAACGTGTTTACAAGTGTAACGTTTATAATGTAACATGTCTCACCCAAGAGATGATCACAAAGGCTGGGAAAAAGGCCTACACACTTGTCATGGGAAGACCTAATCCTTCAAAACTTGCTAATTTTCCAGAGGTAAAGTTGACAATCTTTGTTTAAATTATCATTATTTGGTATTTAGGGTGACAATTCACAACCTGAAATATGACACGAAAATAATTAGGTATTCAGGTTTTGTGTTTTATATTTAAACCATGTATGTATGGTTCACATTCAGCTTGACTTGTTAACCGCTTAATCAAATAGGTCGACCTGCCAACCTATTTATTACAACCATACAACCTGTTTAACATGTTTACAAGTTACAACTTGATTACAACCCGCTAGTTTGTCAATCCTTTGGACTCGTTTAGTGTGTCTAAATAGGGTTGACATCTTTGGCACGAATAACTATATGGGCCTGTCTGGATTCAACGATCCAACCCACCAACCTGACATGATTGAAATCCCCAGTTTGTATAAATTAATGGTGTGTTTTGAATAACTCTTTTTATTTGTATACATTATCATAACGAGTCGGGGGTCTCTTCGGAAGCGGTCTCTCTATCTCTCAGGATAGAGGAAAGACTTGCCACCACATACCCCTCCCAGACCCTGCTTTTCAGCGGGATACACTGGGTATGTTTGTTTGTTTGTTTGTTATGTCTCACCCAAAAGTGTGTGAAATAATAAAATGGGTATAGAAATACTCACTTGGCGATTAAGTATATATTGGATGATAATAAGAAATAATATCAAGCGTTGTTTCAGCGAATTCCTTTACAAGGTACCTAAAACGTATTTATTACAAGATTAATAATAAGCTTAATAATTTAACGTGAACTAAGGTTTTAGGATTTTGAAGTTTTGTATATTATTTATCCAAAAGAAATATATATTTTAAGTGTTTTAATCTAGAAATGAAATTAGGTTTAATATCGGATAATGTTTGAATATATTTCGTATATATTCTTTGTAATAAATAACGTATTATCCGATAATTTATTAATCTAAATTAATTGTGAAAGTATATTTTATAATAAATTACATTTGTAAATAATTGTGAAATTATAAGATGTATAATTTCTACAATTTACAGGATTATTTCATAATTAAACATGATATAGTGTCCATTTTTATAAAAAATATTATTTATAATATTTAAATAATATTTTATAAATATTATTAAGGTTTTTAACTAAAATATATTTACAGAAATTATTTATGTAACATTTTAAATATGAAAAGTTTATAAAATTTATTTTTATAATTTTTAAGAATTTTTCGAGAATTTTAGAGGCTTAAAAAGCTAAATAAAAAAATAAGGGGGTTGCCCGGGGTCGAATCCAGGACCTCTTGTGTAGAATGGTGAGTCGGGAACCAGTGAACCAAGGCCTAACCCGCGGTTATGAATGGTTCCCAAATATCTTAAACACCACCCGCGATCCAATCCCAAATCCTATGAACCCTAACTCGAACACGTCCAAATTGAAGATCAATTCGAGTCTGTAAATGTCTAAATTCATGGGGCTTTTGATCCCCATGTAAACTCAAGTACAATGATGTTCTTAATTACCTGATTCGATGTTAATTCGATAGAGAATAAGATTAAGAATAGCCGCGCAGAGGAGATATTGATTCGAGATGATTTTGTTGATGGTATTCCAATTAATTTCACAGAAAGCTTCTAAGGATGATTACAAATGAAAGCCCTTTATCAATTTGGGTTTAGAAAGATCAGAAAGGGGTGTTCGATTGAGTTGCAGGTTCGACAGAGGATGATGATCGAATTCAATTGTTTAGGTGTTTTCAATTAGAATTGAAAGTTGTATTCAATTTATATGGAGATAAAGTTCGGTTTAACTGAATCAATTTGTCTAAAGTTGTGTTGAGTGGGTTAATTATCAGTTGAACGGTCGGGATAAAGTTGGATCTGAAGTTTGTGAGCTTTGGATACTGATTAAACACGTTTTTGAGGTGCATAGGGTTCGAATCTCACCGACGAACGCATTGGGACCGGTTTCGAGGTTTAAAATCATGTATATTAATCGATTTTGACATCGCCGGAGCTCGCCGGAGTTCGCCGGAGTCCGGCGCCGGAAAATCGGGTAGGGGGAATGGTTTTTAAAAAAAATTTACACAATGGTCCCTGCGGTTTGTAATTTGCTATTTTATGTTCTGAAACTTCTTTTGAAGTTTCAGAATTTGCACAAACACCCCCTGTACTTTATTATTTTTATTATTGTTATTATTATTATTATTAATATTATTATTATTATTATTACTATTATGATTATTATTATTATTATTTTTATTATTATTATTATTATTATAATTATTATTATAATTATTTATTATTATTATTATTATTTTATTATTATTATTATTATTATTATTATTATATATTATTATTATTATTATTATTATTTGCAAAATACGAGATGTTACATTCAACCACTACCATCACCGGTAAAACGAAATCGGCTGGTACTTTCGTTGGCAACCCGTCACCACCATACTTCCTTTCCCCACCCGTCTCGTTCAACTACAATCTCGCTCAACCCATCCGCCACCATCACCATCACCATCACCATCACTATCACCACCGCAACACCACATCGCACCTCTCAATATTCATCGACCACCCTTCAAGAATAAAGAACCAGATCTGCTTGTGCTACGGGGTACGATGGTGGTTGTCTATTATGTTGCTGGAATCATCTTCCTTTTTCGGGGAAGATGACCGGAAAAAAGGGTGGGTAAACTAGCCGTGGAAGAAAAATATGAAATGAAGGTGTTACGTGGGTAGTATGGTCGGGTGGTGATGTGGTGGTGGTAGGGCAAGATGGTGATGTTATGTGGTAGGGCTAGGTGGTGGTGGTAGGAGGTGGGCGGCGATATGGTGGTGGTAGGGCTGTGGTGATTAGTTTTGAAAGTGGGTCTAGTACAACTGAAATTTTGTTGGTCCACTTGATCGATATAAACAGTGCAATTGATTAATAACACAAACAAATCCCACTGAAAACACAAGTATCAATGATATTTATGAACAATATAGATCAAACACTATAAATATAGATGAACCATGAAGAACACCTTATGAACATTCAATAAAACCCTTGTTTGATCTTTGATGATTTGAATCTGATATTATAAAGTAAAAACCCTCAAATCCATTGGCTCATTCAAGCTTCCAAACCCTAATTATCACCTAACTATTTATAGTGAATATGATATTCACTAATGACACATTAAGCACCTAGACTTGAACTAATTAGGGAAAATACAAATAAAATATAAAGTAACTAAAACAAGATTAAATATATTTTGTTGACACAAAATATATTTACTAACAATAAAACTCCTAGTCAAATATATCTTCAACGTCTCGTCTCAGTTCTTCATCTCAAACGTGTTTCTTTTGTTGACTTTATTCTACTGTATACCTTTTTATGATAGTATAGGTTACCAATTTTAGTTGGTGACAAAAGGTAAGTCAGGGACATGTCCTGACTACCAAATCTCAGGCAAAAAGTCTGAGACACCTCACCTATAGTCTTGTAGTATAGATGTTTGGTTAGAGGTTTCCAGCTGGTATCAAAGTATATCCGACTATAGGTAGTATTATATATATCTTCTCTTTGTAACTCATTAGGAAGTGAGATTGAGTCCAAGAGTCTTGTAATCCTTTGAGTTGAGAAGAAATATATAAAAGTACCTTGAAAATTTACATCCTGTGTTTATCTACTGCGTGTTACTTGTTATATTGTAATCAACTCTTCATAGACTCTTTCTGAGTGTTGTTCAAGGTGAGTTTGAGAGAAAAACCACTTGTTGAGTGACCAACATACGATCCTGCAATTGGTATAAGAGCATACAGGCTCTTGATTGTGAGATCTTACCATCCAAATCAACCAGTTTTTCACTTCTCACTACAAACCACTCACTCAAATGGCCACTCTCACTAAGGCTGATATGGAGACCGGTACCATGACCAAGTCCCCACTGATCACCCCTGATGACTTTGACACATGGTGCACTAGAATGGAAGGCTTCATCAAGTGTCAAGACTCAAGGATGTGGGACTCCATTGTTAATGGTCCCTTCATACCAAGCACTACTTCTGCTACTGGTAATCGCATCATTCCAAAAGATGTTGATGATTACTCAGAAGAAGATAGGAAGAGAATAGAGCTAGATCAAAGGGCTATGACTTCTCTTCAAACTGCTCTTCCAAACTCCATCTACAGAGGCTTCAAGAAGTGCAAGACAGCCAAAGATTTATGGGATGCATTGAAGCTTATGTATGAAGGATCCAAGGAAACCAAAGAGAACAAGAAGGATCTCTTGAAGCAGCAGTTTGAAAACTTTACTTTCAAGGCTGGTGAGACCTTGACTCAACAATACTTTAAGTATGTTAAGATAGTAGATACTCTGGTGAATATTGGAGTAGCTCTTGAGAATAGAGACATAGTTAGGAAGTTCATGTCTTCCCTTCCTAAACTATGGACACACTATTGTGTTGTGATCAAGAGAACTTCGGACCTTAAGACTCTTTCTCTCACAGAGTTGTATGGTATCCTAAGTGCATTCCAGATGGAGATGAACATGCAGAACTCCTCTAGTCACTCCAATAACCAACTGAGTTCAGCCCTTCATGTGGTTGAAAGAGAAATCACAGAACCACAACATCAGTTACTGTGCTACCCCGACAACTCACATAGTGGACCCTACATTACTCTACCTGAGACTCCAAAGTCTCAAAAGGCTCAACACAACTCCTTTCAGGATTGTTATGCCTTTGTCTCTGGAAGTGGACACTCTAGTGATTTTCAATACTGCTTTGATGATCTTGAGTGCTTCAGTCCAGATTATGTAGAGTATGTGGACATTGTCCAACAGATGGCTTATTTAACTTATAGAGCAAAGAAGTTCTTCAAGAGAACTGGAAGGCAATTCCCTCAAAACCCAGTCAACAGCAAGTTTGGGTTTGACAAGAGCAAAGCAAAGTGTTACAACTGCAACCAACTAGGTCACTTTGCTAGGGAATGCAAGGCTCCTAAGAACAACCCGGGAACCCCACACGCCTCCACACATCCCTCAGTTTCAAAGCATGAAGAGAAATCAACTGAAACAGCTGCAATAGCTCAAGAAGTTGACTGGAGCTCAAGAACGCATGGCCGGAACAGATGATGATCAGGATGTGACTCCCGCTCAAGCACTCATGGCCGGAACAGATGATGATCAGGTATATGAACATCTTTGTACTGCTGCATGTATTGCTAAAGTTAAAATCTATAAGGATTACAATATGGAAATCAGATATGATGTTGAGTCTTTAAATATCTTAAAATCTGATTTTAAAAGAGCTGAATCTGACTATCAAAAGAAAATTGAGGAGTTAGAGAAAACTGTCTCTCTTTTAAAATTTGAAAAGACCAACTACAAGACTCAAATTAAAGATCTGATATCCAAACTGTCTGAAGTTCAAGCCCAGTTGGTCACTGTTGAGGCTCAGGCCAGGAAGCAAGCTATTGCTGAGCAAAACTTCCAAGCTATTCTTGCATCATCCTCTCATTCCAAAATGTTTTATCAAAACAAAGAAGGGTTGGGAACCAATGAAATAGCTCCACCACACTCTTATAAGTCTATTAGACTACCGAGATGTGGTACTGAAGAGCAAGTGGTTCCAACTGCTGACCCTTCTCCATTGGAATTAAAGGATGAGGTAAAAATAGTGGCCACCACAGGGGAGAAACAGGAAGATACACTCATCTCCACCTGTGAAGACCAAATCCTAACCACCAAGGCAAGAAGAAGCAGAGCTAAAGCTGCAAGAAGGACTGCCAAGAAGGTTGCAGAGTCCAAGCTGAAGATTGACCCAAAGCAAAAAGGTGTCTTCATCTCTGCCGGATTCTAAGTGGTAGGTGCTTCTGATTCAGGAAAGGAGTATAATACCAGCATTCCTGTCCTACCAAAGGGTCAGAAGTTGAAAGGAAAAGTTGCTGATGAAGAGAAGAAATCGAAGAAACAGCAACCTGCAAAATCACAAAAGACTAACATTGCATGTATAATGTGTGGTCTGCACAACCACATGGCTAAAGATTGTTATTACAATCCAGCAAGCACACATTATGCAAATAATGTTAGAAAAGAAGGAGTCAGGGAAGGTTTCTTATTTGGACCATTTCAAACAGTCCAAATGATGAAAAAGGGAAAATTGGTCTCGGAAGCCAAGTTGCTTTCGGAAGAAAGTACTTCTTCCGAAAGGAAAATGGCTTCGGAAGCCAGAGCTTCTAAGGTTCGGAAGAACAAGAAAGCTCCCTTGAAACCATCCCAGAAGAAGACTACTTCGGAAGAAAAGGTGGTGAAGGCTTCTTCCGAAAAGAAAGAAGCTTCGGAAGAAGACCATGTTGCAAAGCTTCAACAAGCTCATCCTCAAAGATCAACCAAGGAATGGATTGGAAGATCAAGAAAGATGCTGCAGCCCAAACCTCTTCTTCAACGACCTCTATTGAACCCCAATGCATATCTTTTGGTTCAACTATGTTATTATCTGTGGAAGAGCCCAAGACCAGCAAGGCTTGGGCTTCCAAACAAAACTAACCATCTCATCTTATGTGCAGGGACATCCATTTGACAAAAACAACAATGTCTGAATTGTAGATAGTGGATGCTCCAAGCACATGACAGGGAACAGATCTCTCCTTCAACAATTCCAGAACTTTAATGGAGGGCCTGTCCAATTTGGAGGTGAGACCGGAGGATATATTTCAGGCAGAGGAAATATATCTAATAGCAGAATAAATATTGACAAAGTTCACTTTGTCAAACAGCTTGAACACAATCTGTTAAGTGTTTCTCAGTTCTGTGATCAGAAGCATCAGATGCTTTTCACAGAACATGAGTGTATTATCCTCAAACCAGGGATGACAATTCCTCCGGAATTGGTGCTTCTTAGATTTCCCAGGAAAGGGGATATGTACAAGCTAGATATAAACAACGCTTCTCCTATGGGTGAAGTATCATGCTTTCTTTCCAAGGCTGATAGTGATGAGTCAACACTATGGCATAAACGTATGTGTCATGTAAATTTTAAGACAATGAATAAATTGGCTAAAAATAACTTGGTACATGGTTTGACTAAAAAGGAATTTTTCTACAAAGATAACTGTGTTGCATGCCTGAAAGGGAAACAACACAGGAAATCTCATAAGTCCAAATGTGTTAACTCTATCACTACTCCATTACACTTATTGCACATGGATCTCTTTGGTCCCACAAGTATAATGAGCATTGGAAGGAAATCATACTGCCTTGTGATTGTTGATGATTTTACAAGATTTACATGGGTATTCTTTTTAAGAAGTAAAGATGAAACTGCTGAAACATTAAAATCTTTTATTCTTAAAATAGAAAATCAAATTGATCACAAGGTCAAGATCATTAGAAGTGATCAAGGGATTGAGTTTAAGAACTTTGTTCATGACTCATTCTGTGACTCAAAAGGGATTGCCAGACAATATAGTGCTCCCAGAACTCCTCAACAAAATGGTGTTGCTTAGAGGAGGGACAAGACACTTATTGAGGCTACTCAAACCATGTTAGCTGATTCAAAACTACCTCTAACATTCTGGGCAGAGGCAGTTAGAACTGCATGCTATGTGCAGAACAAGGTTCTTGTAGTTAAGCCCTATGGAAAAACCCCTTATGAGTTATGGAACAAGAGGCCACCGTTCATTGGCTTTCTAAGGTTCTTTGGCTGCAGGTGTACCATACTTAACACAAAAGACAACTTAGCAAAGTTTGCTGAGAAGTCAGATGATGCTATCTTTGTTGGATACTCCTCTAGCTCCAAAGCTTATAGGGTATACAACATTAAGAATCAACAATTTGAGGAGTCATCTAATATAGTTGTTAATGAGCACACTCCTTGTGTTAGGGGGAATGGACCTGATTATATCTTCGATTTAATAATTTGTTTCCAAACTATTCTAAACCATCTTGTGAGAATGTTTCAACTGGAACAGGTGCTCAAGATGATGCTGATGCTGATCAACTATTTGAGCTACCCAGACCTCTTCCAAATTCTCCAAGAGCTGAAAGACAACAAGCTTCAACCATCCACAGATCTGATAGTGTAACTATCTCCAGGAATAGTGAATCTTCAACAAGTGAATCACCTGATGAATCCCAAAGCTATTCAGGTGATCCATTACAACACCAGGTTGAAGGAAGTAGTATTCTGAAGGAACAGGCAACTGTTAATACTACTTCACGACCAACCATTGATGATGTTTCTCAATCATTAAATCAGTCCTCATTGAATGACTTTGAAACAGCAGCTGGACAGAGTGATCTAGTTCCTGATCAGAATATGTCCAACCTGGACTTATCTCTGCAACTGGAAGTGATTATTCGTCTTAGGATTCACAACACTCATCTATCTGAGAGCATCATAGGAAATGTCTCTGAGGGTGTGAGAACAAGAGGACAAACTCATCATAGGAATGTCTGCTTGTACTCATGCTTCTTATCTCAGATGGAACCCAAGAAGGTGGAAGATGCCTTAAAGGATAGTAGTTAGGTTGAATCGATGGAGGAGGAGCTGGTTTAATTCAGAAGACAAAAGGTCTGGAATCTATGCCCACTACCATCTGGTCAAGTACCTATAGGCACTAAATGGGTGTTCAGAAACAAGAAAGATGAAAGAGGATTGATTATCAAGAACAAGACAAGATTAGTAGTTCAGGGATACACCCAAGAGGAAGGAATCGATTATACTAATGTCTTTGCACCTGTTGCAAGACTTGAGGCAGTTAGGATCCTCCTTGCTTATGCTGCATCCAAGAACTTCACAGTCTACCAACTTGATGTCAAGTGTGCTTTTCTATATGAGGATATAGATAGGGAAATCTATGTATGTCAACCTCCAGGATTTGAAGACCCACAGCATCCCAACTATGTGTGCAAACTGGATAAAGCTCTATATGGGCTGCACCAAGCACCTAGGCTGTGGTATGAGACCTTGTCTCAGTTTCTCCTGAAGAATGACTACACCAGAGGTACCATTGTTAAGACTCTCTTCATCAGGAAGATTGGAAAGGACATTTTGCTTGTTCAAGTCTATGTTGATGACATCATATTTGGTTCTTCTAATGACCAAATGTGTAAGGACTTTGAGAGCACTATGAAGCAGAAATTTGAGATGAGTTCCATGGGAAAAATGGACTTTTTCCTTGGAATCCAGGTGAAACAGATGAAGGAAGGGTTCTTCATAAATCAACCTAAGTATGTCTCAGACATCTTAGATAGATTTGAAATGAAGGACTGTAAACCAGCCAAGACACCCATACCCAGAAACCATAATCTTTGCCCTGACCTTGAGGGGGAGGATACCGATCAACATCAGTATAGAGCAATTATTGGTTCTCTGATGTATCTCACTGCTAGTAGACCTGATATCATGTTTGCCACATGCATTTGTGCAAGATATCAGGCTGCTCCCAAGGTGTCTCATTTGGCTGCTGTTAAGAGAATCCCCAGATACCTCAAAGGAGCACCTAAACTAGGTCTCTGGTATCCAAGAAATAGTGATTTCAATCTCTATGGATACTCTGACAGTGATTATGGTGGCTGCAACATTGACAAGAAATCAACATCAGCAGGATGTCAATTTCTTGGTGGAAGGATTATCTCATGGCAATGCAAGAAACAATCCTGTGTCTCTACATCAACTGCTGAAGCTGAATACATTGCTGCTGCTAGCTGCTGTGCTCAACTACTATGGATCAAAATCAGATGTTGGACTATGGATTCAACTTCGTGACTACTCCTATCCATATTGACAACAACAGTGCTATCCCATTTCTGAAAATCCAGTGAAGCACTCCAAGACAAAGCACATTGACATCAGGTACCATTTCATTAGAGATATTCATGAGAAAAATCTGATAAAGTTAATCAAAGTTGACTCAAATAAACAATATGCTGATTTGTTCACAAAAGCTTTTGATGAACAAAGATTTAAGTATCTCATATCAGCTATTGGGATGATAAACATTGACTAACAACCTCTTTTGAAAGCTTTTAATGTGTAATGTCTTATGTCAATACAATTTAAGCCCTATTACAAAAAGATCTTTTTATATTCTAAGTGTAAATTCCTTCCGAAGAGGAATTAACTCTCGGAAGATATTTAAGAATATCTTCCGAAGCCAAATTCCTCAATGGAAATTTTCTTCTCGGAAGAGTTTTTAGTCTCGGAAGAAGCGATTGATTTCACATCAGATCTACTTCCGAAGCTTATATAACTCTCCATTTAGAAAGACAATTTTTACCTTCGGAAGCAATGTTTTGCTTCGGAAGAAAGAATTGCCTTTGGAAGATAAAATGCGTTCGGAAATGTTTTACATTCGGAAAGAGTGATTTTTGTGTGTAACGGATATCTTTGGGCCCCACTCTGTAAAAGGTAAAAATTTGCTAATGATGGTCAGACTATTTAAAATTATCCCTTGCCGCCACTGTCATTTCATAGCCGAAAACCACCATAACCCCAAACAGTTACCCTATTACCTCCACTACCAAAATTCATCCTTTTTAAATAATCCAGACTGTTCAATTTCATCTTCTTTTACCAATTTACTGCCCTAACTTTTCCCTTCACTGTCAAACCTGAAATTTCACCCAAATTCAAGCTTACTTTCTCTGCAATGGCGCTAAACCCTCAGCACAACCAGGTCGCATTACTTGATTCGTCAAGAGATGCCGACTTCACTCAAATAATCACCTTTCTTACTTAATCAACCTACATCACGGCGCTTACTGTTAACCCCACCGTTTACTCCAACCACATGACTGAAGCTGAAGTCCTAAATGGGGTTCGCGTCCTGAGAACCCGCATTTGTGGACAGGAGTTGATCATAACTGAACAACTTATCAGGAAGCATCTAGAGCTCAATGATGATGGGGCTCCTACTGAGTTTCCCAAAGAAGACTTGGATAGCACCTACATCCTCATGGGATATGGTGGAGATGTGAGCAGGTCAACCGTCTACAAGTTCAACTTCTCATATCATTGGAAGTTCCTGCTGCACATCATTCCGCACTGCCTATCCAACAAGTCTGGGGTATGGGATCAAATCCCATATGAACTAGGATGCCTAGTTCACGGGTTGGTGAGAGGTCTGCGCTTCAACTACTCAAGATTTGTGTTGACCAATTTGATTGGAAATCTGAGAAGGGACACATTCTTCATGTATCCCTGATACATTCAACACATTATCAACTGCGAGTTGGAACCGAGCAAGCTTGTCTGTGCAGCTACTCTTACTGTTCCCCAAGTGCGGCCTACCATCTTCAAGACATTAAAGAAGGTGTCCATCAACTTCACTGGACGGTACACTCCTTTACCTCCAGAGATGATTGAGCGCATAGCTCCTAGTGACATCCCTGTTAACCCCACAGGTGATGAACCCACACCAGCAACCTCCACCACAAATATCCCCATACATTCTCCACCTATTAAAATTACATATCAGAGACGTCCTAAACGAACCCTTGTTCAATCTACTCTGATTGAATAAGCTCCTCCAGTTCAAACCAAAAGGACTAGAGTGGAATCATGGGCTCCCACTCAGTCCGAGGTCACACCATCCTTCTCATTTGACCTCAATTTGGGTTTTGAGCCTCCTCAGTCTCAAACCCAAGAGCCCGAACCTCAAGCCTTTAGCCCACAGGGTGAGTCTTTACACTCCCCTGTGCAGCCTTCAAGGGACAGCCCCACCAGAGGCTCAATGCCTGTAGATATTGATCTAGGTCCCGAGTCAGTAGGTTTAACCTTTTTATCTTTCACTGACCTATTACTACGAACTGATGAAAAGATAACATCTCTCCATGGCCATGAAGTTGATCTACAACACCCTCTTAAAGATCAACAGAGCCAAGAGAGATCCCTTATCTCTAGCCCCCATCAGCAGCCAACTACTGAGGTGAGTCCCATTGATGTGGAGGGGACTCATGTAGGCTCAGCTGCCATTACTCAGAGTCTCTCATTGAGCTCTAAGGACAGTGGTAATAACAATCAGACTGAGTCTACGACAACTTTGTCCATTGACATCTCTGAAAGAGATGAATTTGAGCAAAGGTATCCAGGGTGCCAAGACGCCACATCTGGTGGTGAGACTGAACATATAAGGTATGTTATCTCATCTCCCTGTGATTCTTCACATAAAGATGAGGGAAGTATGCAACTCACACTTCAGTACTTGCTCTCTAAGGTCTCAAACCTGGAATCTCAGGTGAAGATCTTAGAGACAAGGACAGCCACTCAGCAACTTGAGATTGACAATCTCAAGGCTCAACTAGCTGAGAAACAGACGGAGAGGTCTGTTAGTCATGTACCTATTCAGGTCTCATTGACTCCTTCCTCTAGCTCATCTAGCTCTCAAGATGATGCTACCAAAAAGGGGGAGAAAGATCAGAGACAAACATCTATGGAACCAATGATCCAGTCCTCTACTTCTCAACTCATCACCCTACCTGAGTCATTTAAATCAACTCTAAAGATTGACTCACAGATGCTTCATGATCTCTACAGACTTTTCACAAAGTTTGTATTGAGATCCTCCTTAGAACAGCCCAGCCCCGACACCACACTTATATACTTTGGGGCAGAGGAGCTTCAAAGACTGACTGCACCTTCTACCACTGTGGAAGAAGTTGGTCAACCTAAGGTCCACATGGAACCTGAGATTAACTTCGAAGGGGAAATGGGGACTGATGGCCCAGCAACTGAAACAGTTGGAACAGAACTTACATCAGCCTCTTCTTCCGAAGCTCAGGCTGAAACTTCCGAAGCTAAAGTTGAAACTTCGGAAGAACAAGATAAGTCTTCCGAAGCTGAGATGGAAGCTGCGGAAGGTTTGTTCCAAATGTCCGAGGAACTGATCATCACAGATGTTATTGCTGAAATAGCATCTGAGATGAGCAGGGAGGACACTTCTGATCTACCTCCATCCCAAACACCAGCTGATCCTCTCTCTTAATCCGAACCCTCTATCCAAGAACCACCACAGACAAGTTCTGCTAAAGACAAAGGCAAAAAGAAAATGACTGCGGCAGAGCTTCAGGAGGAGGAAATGATTGAGAAGCTCAAGAAGAAAGATAGGTTTCCTGCTGAGAAGCTGCTAGCTGCTAGTTCTAAGGCAGCTGCAGCCAATCAGGAGGAAATCAACACCAAGAGAAGGACAACACTCATTGATCAGCTCATCAACCTAGGAGCTGCCAATGAGAAAGTACTCCTGCTACCACTAGAGGAGTTGGTGACTTTGGAGAGGACAACCAGGCTAAGGCAAGAAAAAGAAGCCAGGTTGGCCTTGGAAAGAGAAGAAAAAGAACAAAGGAAAGCAGCCCTGCAGCTGAGAGAGGCTAGGATTAAATTCCTGCTCTCAAGAGGCTTCAGTCTTCCTGAACTGTCTCCACATGATGATGATATGATCATGCTGCTCCACAACAAAGAGCAGGATCAAATGGAGAAGGAAAGGAAGAAAGCTGCAAGGGAAAAAATGAAGGAGAAGAAGCGAAAGGAGGAGGTAGAGAGGGTCACTGCCACCAAGAAGCTCAGTGATAAAGCCTGGATGAAAGACTATCTCCGGGCTCACGGCTTCTTTGGTAGGCAGGTGGGACCTATGTCCGAATGGACACTCTAACGGATTGTCAGCGAAATAAAAGTTGACATCCGTATGGGGAAAAAGAAGGAGATGTATAGGAGGGGACAGGGAATGGTCTTCACCCCAGCCACTCAACCGCAGTCAACCACTCAACCACAACCCACACCAGAAGAACCAACTCCATTTCCCATTAAAACCGAACCCTTAGATGAAACCTACACCCCTGAACCTACAACTCTACCCAAACCTACCTCATCACCTCAACCACCTAAACTTCCTATCCTTAATCCCAAAACACAACCTAGAACCACTAAACCTAAACCTACCCAACAGAAACCAAGATCATCCCCTCAGCCTTCTAAACATCTCTCTCTTGAGGAAATAAAGGAGCTCAAGTCAAGGCTCACCAACTGCACTACTATGAGCAGCATCTCCTGTGAGGGAGACCTTATCAACATCACCTATGTTGATAACTCTTCAAGCTCCCTCACTCTAGGTCAATTTCGTGAGTTGCCTAGAAGTTCTTTGGGCCAGGCTGTAAGACTTCTCGGTCTCAACTCTGATACTCTGAATGCTGAAGAAAAGAGACTAAGAAGGAAACTGGCGACTCTACTGGATACAAGGAAGGAGGACAGGATTCCTAGTCAGTCTCCTGGACGTAGGAAAGTTATAATCTAGTGGAGGTTCGATGAACCTTCTCACAACTTTGTTGCGGAAAGGGAGAATGGTGAAACCAACAGGCTTAATGCCACTTCTCTATTGCATCTCAGCAGATTTGACATTGCTGAGCTTGCAGAGAAGCCATTCTCCAACCCCTCCAACTCAGAGACTGCAGCTATCATCAGAAATTATCTCAGCAGCCTTCATCTAACCGAGCTAACTGGAAAGGCCAAAATCGAAGAAGAGTTGAAGTTGAAAAGACAGGAAGACAAGGAAAGACCCACCACTAAAGGCGCAACCTTTCTACAGATGATGGAGGGTCCGGAATTGGAACCTATAGTTAGATGGGAATATGACTATAGTTCCCATCAACTAACTCTTTTCAGAGGGCCACAAAAAAGGGTACACATAATCCAAGGTGACAGACTGGATGTTCTGTCTACCAAGGACTTGTACAAACTTCTCAGCACCACATCAGGGAAGAACAAGGACACAGATAAATATCTACTCTCCTTGGTGCTGAAAGTTTTAAGAAGAAGAGAGAAGCGAAGTTTTGGTAGCATCAGCCTAGGGGGAGTTTGTTGGGTCATTATAAGGCTGGTGCAACTAAAACCACTTCACATAGTCATTTTGGTGATACATTCAAAAGGCTTCCGAAGCTAAGTATGAGATTTTCCGAAGTCTGAAGTCAACTTCCAAAGACAAAGTCTGAAGACTTCCGAAGACAAAGTCTGAAGACTTCCGAAGACAAAGTCTGAAGACTTCCGAAGACAAAGTCTGAAGAAAGAACTGAAGACAAAGTCTGAAGACTTCCGAAGACAAAGTCTGAAGACTTCCGAAGACAAAGTCTGAAGACCTCCGAAGACAAATCTGAGGAAAGAACTGAAGACCAAGTCTCCTTCCGAAGACAAAGAAGATTCCAAGCCTCGGAAGAAGTAGTCTTCCGAAGTATAAGTGGCTTCGGAAGAAGTTATTCTTCCGAAGAAACTTATCCTTCGGAAGACATTGCTATGTCCAGTAGACATAAGTATGGTCTCTGACAGTCCACTGCAGACCTCTGATACAGCATGGCCTCTTCCTAAAAGAACCATGCTGTTAACCATACTTTATTATATTGTATACCTTTTTATGATAGTACAGGCTACCAACTTTAGTTGGTGACAAAAGGTAAGTCAGGGACATGTCCTGACTACCAAATCTCAGGCAAAAAGTCTGAGACACTTCATCTATAGTCTTGTAGTATAGATGTTTGGTTAGAGGTTTCCAGCTGGTATCAAAGTATATCCGGCTGTAGGTAGTATTATATATATCTTCTCTTTGTAACTCATTAGGAAGTGAGATTGAGTCCAAGAGTCTTGTAATCCTTTGAGTTGAGAAGCAATATATAAAAGTACCTTGAAAGTTTACATCCTGTGTTTATCTACTGCGTGTTACTTGTTATATTGTGATCAACTCTTCATAGACTCTTTCTGAGTGTCGTTCAAGGTGAGTTTGAGAGAAAAACCACTTGTTGAGTGACCGACATACGATCCTGCATCCCCATTAGTCTATCATTATCAACGTCTTGTATCATCTTCAGCTCTGATAAGTCAACCATATTCAATCTCCCCTAGATTGATGATCTGTTGCTGAAAATCTTTCATCTCACAGGTTTCCCCTTTTTGTATGCTTCCCCTTTTTGTATGCTTCCCCTTTTTGTATGCTTCCCCTTTTTGTATGCTTCCCTTTTTGTATGCTTCCCCTTTTTGTATGCTTACCTTTTGTGAATGATCGGGAACAACTTTTTCAACTCTCTATTCTCGAGTGTTTTAAAAGATGTAGGAGGAGGAATCTTAGCTCGGTATTTCAGCAAATTTGAAGAACAGATTCTCTGGTCTGGTTCATTACTCAGGTAATGATCGGTCATCACTTGTAGCAAAATCTGTAACAGAGTAAATAAAAGTTAGGATTATTAAAATCTAATAATAAGAAAAAATGGCGAGATTTAAATTAAACAATATACAATAAATAATTTTCGATATTGGTTTGTAAAATTAATTCGTTTTTAATTTAATTTTTGTCAATACTTATATTTGGAAATTTAATATACTTTAAACTATAATTTCTCTAAAAGTGGTGAGATTTCTTTATCTAAAATGTTCATTTCCTTTTATATAAACAAGTGAGAACCTTTTGTTTTGGTTTTAAAAGAAGCAATATTTTACTTTGATATTTTGATATGTAGATTTTTATTATTACTTTCTAATTATAATAACAAAAATCGCAAATGTTTCATTTTCTTTTATTATAAACAAATGTTTTTTTTTCAAATATAGAGTTTTTTGTATCATTATGAATTGTTTTTAAATAATAAGTAATATCACTATCTAAATTAGTTATATTTTTATTAATAAATAATTATTTAAAAATATAAACTCAACTTACATCTCACAAGTCATTGGTTATAACATCTATTTAGTGTGTGAGTAAGTTAGTGTGTATTATAGGTGTCCTAATAATCAAATTATAAATATTAATCATTACATTTATGATTGGTTCACAAAGAACATAAATTAATTCAATTACAAAATTATTATGTAGCAGATTATTTTTCACAGGTTATATAATCAAAATATCAAGGATGTTAAATTTAAAATTAACATTAAAACATAAATAACAAAAGAGTAAATTTCGGTTTTGGTCCCTGTGGTTTAATCATTTTAACAATTTC
Source organism: Flaveria linearis (assembly GCA_024085815.1). NCBI lineage: Eukaryota > Viridiplantae > Streptophyta > Magnoliopsida > Asterales > Asteraceae > Flaveria > Flaveria linearis. The sequence continues at coordinate 1,467,037 of CM044006.1, read as the reverse complement.
AATCTAAAAAGGAATCTTTGATCATATCATGCCCTGTGGTTTTATTATTGTAACGGTTTTGGTCCCTGACACTAACTCTGTTAGTTTTTACAGTTAAATGTGAAGGTACTTTGATCATTTTATATGTGAAGGACTAATTATGTAAATTATATAGATTAGGATACTTGTTGTAATTTTTTAAAACAATAAAGAAAAAAATTAAATCTAATCTAAATCTGTAGCATTTTGGTCATCATCATCTTCATCCTCTTCTTCTTCTCTCTCTCTCTCTCTCTCTCTCTCTCACACACACACACACACACTCTTTACAAAAGTTTTAGAGTCACCTGCTTCCACCATTAAAGCTCTCACCACCACATTTCCCCACCAGAAAGCCCAACAACCACTCCGACCGCCTCCACCCTCCGTCGGAAAACTCACCGCCCTCACCGAACTCACCGTCGTCCTCGGCTAGATCATGGGGGCACTTCCGACGACATTAGGTAACATCTGAAACCTCCGGTCCATCACCGTTATCCGGAACTCCATCTTCCACGAAATTCCAGCAACATTAGGGCACCTTCGAAAGCTACAATTAGCTCACTAGAGGTATCCGTCAGCCATCGGAAAGCTACCGGAGTTAACAAACCACATCCTCTGTCACAATCATCATTCTGACACACTCCCCCTTTCGTAACCTTAACCCTAACACAATTAGACCTCAAACATAACGATTTCACCGGTCCGATCAGCCGATACTCCCTCCCACCGTCGCTCCGCCACCTCTCACTCTCCTACAACCGCTTCTCCGGCACCGTCCACCGCCTGCTACCGCATCTCTGCCGCTTGTACTACCTTGACCTCAGCCTCAATAGTTCTAAAATTACAGCAATTTAGGAACTCAGCACCACTCGCCAGGAAGACCACCAGCGCCACCCTGGTGATCAGAGTTCGGTCGAAAATCCGGGTGGAAGGGGTTGGGTTGTCCGATGATAGTGGTTGCCCGGTGATGGTGGCTCAGCAGTTGTCTGGTGTGCATTTAGGGTTTCTTGATTTTATGTTTTGTTCTTATAGTTTATAATTATATATTGAATATTATAGAAACAATTCCTGAAGTTATCTTAATAATTTACAAGAATAGTCCTTGTATGTAGATTGATCAAAATACCCTTGGAATTAACAACAAAAACTAACAGAGTTAGTGTCAAGGACCAAAACAGTTATAAAAATTAAACCACAGGGCACGATATGATCAAAGATTCCTTTTTGAACTGAAGTGGTTAAAATGGTTAAACCACAGGGACCAAAACCAAAATTTACTCTTAAAAAAATAACTAAAACTTTGGTGAAAAGTCCTTAGAAAAATTTAGTATAAAACTATTCAAAAAATAATCAATGTTCAGTTTTCACTTTAACTCGACATTTGTGAGATCTTTTAAAATTCCTCGCTTAAGTACATTTTGAGATTTAAGTTTTTAGTAGGGTGAAAAATTTTAAAAACTTCTTGCCTATGGCACATGATTTTAATTCTTGTTTTCCTTTAAAGTTAAAAATAGCGAATGAGATTTTCTCGCTGACATGGCGAGGGTAATTGGATTTAGCCATTTAGGAGCCATGCGCTCTGTGTGAAGGGTATTGTATAGTTGTGTGTGTTTAAGTGTATAATATTAGATAAATTTATTTATTTGTATTTTCTGTTCAAAATATTAGTTAGTTGGATATGGATTTGACTTAATTGGGATCTTATGGTTCCCTTTTTTTGTGTATAGTTAAATTATTTTTTCCTCTATACGATATAGAATTATAACTGCTATTATACAACCCTGTGTAATACACGAGACTATAATCTATTAGTTATATATAATGTTAGACAAATATGCTTATTTGCATTTTCTGTTTAAAACATTAGTTAGTTAGACATGAATTTGACTTAATTGGAAGCTTATGGTTTCCTTTTTCTTTGTGTGTAGTTAAATAATTTTTGTGCTCTACACACTATAGAATTATAATTGCTATTATACAACATCGTGTAATACACGGGATTATAATCTATTAACTAATATTTCACAAATATTTTTATTGAAACAAAACAAAATGCAAAAGTCATCTACAATCTATAATATAACTTTATTTTTTTTGATAAAATTTTAAACATAATTCAAAAATATCTAAACATCAGTACACACAAATAAACTAATATATTCACTCGAATGATGATGATAAAGATGGTAGAATCACTTATAGTCTCCCCTAATTATGTTCATTTTTAGAGTTGGACAATACTTATGCAAGTGGTATAAGTGTGAGAAGTTTGTACGTATGTTTGATAAACATAATTGCATTCTTATTTATTATATTGTTTAGTTTGTGAATATTCTGCAAACTAGTACTGTTCTTAGGACTTCAGTTTTAATTCAAATACACCTTAGTTTGTTAACAATTTTCATGATTTTGTTGATATGTTTACATGATTTGTAGGTCTCAGGAAAATGGATTCGTTTGTATCTCAAATCTTTGCTCCTTTTGTGAATATGGCGACCGATTTGATCAAAAGACACCTAGGATATGCCACTTGCTCCAAAAAACATGTTAACAACATGAGAAACAAAATGAAGGTCTTGGAGGATGCAAGCATTGATGTGAAAAAGCATATGGACACAAACAAAATAAATGATAAAGAGATACCTACCGGTGTACCTGGTTGGTTGAATGATGTTGAAGATCTCAAGAGAAAAGTTGAAAGCATTTCAAGTGATGGCATTGGTTGTTTGAACATGAAAATGAGGTACCAAGCTGGAAGAAACGCTTTTAAGGCTACAGAATCAATCAATGAACTTATTACAAGAAATTACAGCTTTACTTGGACCGATGCCCCAATACCTACAGGAAGAGTCAATCCTCAACCTGTATCATCCACTGCTTCTACACCAGAATCATCGTCATCACGTGGGGATGGGTTCAAGTCAAGAGACATGCCATTCAACGATGCATTGAAGTTCCTTCAACAAGATGATGACAAGAGTCAAGTGATAGCTTTGTGCGGAATGGGTGGTGTTGGTAAAACCACCATGATGGAACAACTCAAAGATGATAAAAATGTCAAGATGCGGTTTCAGTACATTGTGAAGGTAGCTATTGGGAGTGATCCCAACATGGAGTCTATTCAGAAAGATATAGCACTATGCCTAGGAGGCGAAGCTTTACGCGAAGGGACTATAACTGCAAGGGGAGATGGTCTTTGTAGAAGATTTAAAAACATATTAGACGATGATAGAAAAAAAATTCTAGTTATACTGGATGATGTGTGGGAGAAGGTTAAACTCGAAGATATTGGACTAACAAGTCCCTTGCCAAAAGGTGTCAAGTTATTGCTCACATCCAGGTTTTCTAATATCTGTCAAGAAATTGCAGTTGATGCTTTTTCGGCTCTTCATGAAGTTAAGGTCGATGTATTAACGGAGGCGGAAGCAAACAATTTCTTTTCTCGAATCACACAAGTTTCAGAAGAAAATGATCATGAGAAGTATCTAATAGGTTGTGATATTGTCAAGAAATGTAGTTTTTTGCCACTTGCCATCAAACTCATTTCATCAACCCTTAAATCTAAAGAAGCTTATGTATGGAGAAGCGCCCTTAACCGCTTGAATAATAATGATGATATTAATAAAGTGCAAGAAGTTATCAAAATAAGCTATGAGCATATAAAAGAAGATGAGGAAAAAAATATTTTTCTACATTGTGGCTTGTTTCCTGAGGATTATAATATTCCAATAGAGGATCTGACAAGACACGCATGGAGCCTAAAGCTGTTAAGAAACGTTTCTAGTTTGCGAGAGGCTAGAGATCGGGTAAATACGTGTTTGAGCAATCTCATAGATGCAAATTTGTTGATGAGGAGTGATTATGTTGAGTATGTAAAAATGCACGATCTTGTGCTTGCTTTTGTGTTAGCAAGAGTTTCTAAAGGTGACCATGCCTGGGTTATTAAGCATGGAGATGTATCCAAGTTGGGTACAGATGAAACATGTAAAAGAATTTCATTAACATGTCGGGGTCTGTCTGAGTTTCCTACAGACATCAAGTATCCAAACGTATCTCTTTTACAGCTTATGAATGGGGAAATGTCGCTCACCTTTCCAGTAGATTTTTACGCAAACATGGAAAAACTTCAAGTCATAGCATATTATCGAATACAGTATCCATGGCTTCCAAGATCATTCCAATGCTCTACCAACCTTAAATCATTGTGTCTCCATGGATGCAGATTGTTGTTTGATTACTCCTTTGTTGGAGATCTTGTGAATTTGGAAGTGCTGAGCTTTGCTTATTGTGGCATCCGTAAGTTACCGTCTACAATAGGGAATCTGAGAAAGCTAAAACTACTGGATTTGACTGCATGTGCAGACCTTCATATTGAGGATGGTATCTTTATAAATTTAAAAAATCTTGAAGAGCTATATATGACTGCATCTTCCATTTACGAGCAGGCTATTAGGTTTACAGATGCCAATTTGGAAGAACTGAAGATGCTTTCAAGCAAACTTTGTGCATTAGAGGTTGAGTTCGCTGAGAAGAATATTTCCCCGCTGAAAAATTTTTCATTTACTCAACTTTATAAGTTCAAGATAGCTATGGGTTGTCTGTTGAAAGAATACATGTATAATAATGAAAGCTCGTTCAAAAATACATTGAAGCTTGTGACTGACAGCAAGAACGACCTTCATGAATGCAAGATTAATGAGTTGTTCAAGAAAACAGAAATACTTTATTTACGAGTGACAGATATGATTGGTCTTGAAGATATTGTTTCAATCCATCCTGATGATCAACATCCGTTTTGTTATTTAAAGGACCTTAAGGTGTATGGTTGTGTAGAACTGAAATACCTCTGCGCAATGTCTATGGCTAGTAGTTTGAGGAAACTGGAACGCCTCACTGTTTCATCATGCTCTGGTTTAGAAGCACTACTCTTAGGTAGTGATGGAAGAGAGATTAATTGTGTTGATGAGATCATTAAATTTGACAAGCTAAAGTTTTTGTGTTTGAAAAAGCTACCAAAGCTGGTATGTTTGTTCATGGTTGACAATGTAGTTGAGTTGCCCAACTAGTTGAATTGGAAGTCGACGAGCTTCCCAACTTCACTAGCATTTATCCTGACAGGAACAATAATATTTCTGCACTCTTGAACAGTCAGGTATATATTGTAAGTTTTATCTGAATATGATTTAATAGACATGCATGTAACTAACAAGATATATTTTGTTGTAATATATTAATAAATTTGCAGGTTAGAACTTCAGGGTTGAAGAAACTGAAGGTTACATCTATGGAGAAGTTGAAGCAAATATGGACATGTAATAGTATGGAGGAGAAGCTGGAGGAAGTGAATAATATTTACATGTTGAAAGAGATTGAAGTGGAGGGATGTGATGGTCTTGTGAATCTATTTCCAACCAATCCAATGCAATTACTGAAACATTTAGAAGAAATTAAAGTTAAAAAATGTGGTTCCATTCAAGAGATATTGAACATAGACTTAGGACGTGGTAGTGAAATTGAGCAAATTAGCAGCGACTTAAGAAGCATGTTGGTAGAGGGCTGTAATAGTCTTGTGAATCTGTTTCCAACCAATCCAATGAGATTACTAAAACATTTAGAAGAGCTTAAAGTTGTAGAATGTAGTTCCATTGAAGAGATATTCAACATAGACTTGGAAAGTGTTGATACTGATCAAGTTAGCAAAAACAAGTTGAGAAGCATTAAAGTGTTTAATTCAATGAATCTAAGAGAGGTGTGGAGGATAAAAGGTGGTGAAAATAACTCTAATAGTATTTGTGGCTTTGAAGCTGTTGAAAGCATAGAGATTAGAGACTGTTGGAGGTTTAGAAACGTATTCACACCAACCAACACCAAATTTGATTTGAGAGCATTGACATACATTGACATTTGTCCGTGTGAGCCAGCGGTATGTATGACTTTCACCTAGCTTAATTAATTTATTCTTCTCTCTAGCTAAGGAAGCCAATTCTTTTATTATTATTATTATTATTATTTTTCTAAAAACATATTAAAAAAATTGTATTAGAAATAACTAATTAAAGTGTTTACGCAACAACAACTCATATAATCTAGCTTGTTCCTCGTAACAGTTTTAAAAAATTAGTTCGTTGAATTTTTCTGGTTTATATACGTAAATTAATTATATTGTATTTTTGGGTGTAGAATCTTTATGAAGAATTACAATATGAAAAATGCAAGTTTAATGATGTTTCTACTGTCGCATTCCCATCCAATCTTTATATGGAGACTTTTCATTACCTCCGTAGGCTTTGTATGAGGTATTGCTATGGTGTGGAAGTGGTGTTTGAGATGGATAGTTCAAGTAGTGGAGAATTGATAAGTAGTACAAATAATCAACAACCAATGCAGCTGCTACTACCTGAACTCCAACATTTATTATTAGTTGGTATGAAGAGTTTGAGTCATGTGTGGAAGTGGAATAAGTTGTTAATTCTTCAAGACCAAAACCAATCCTCATTCCGCAACCTCACAACCATATGCTTGAAAAAGTGCAATAGGATCAAGTACTTGTTTTCACCTCTCATGGCAAAACTTCTCTCCGGCCTGCGAGAAATTGATATAAGGAATTGTTTTGGTATGGAAGAAGTTGTTTCAAACAGGGATGATGATTATAACTTCAAGGAAATGGCCATGACTACATACACAACAACCAATTTCTTCCCTAGTCTTCATTCTCTCTCTATTAGAAACATGAAAAATCTAAAGAGTATGGAGGTGGTGGTGTTCATGATAAATTCAAGGTATGTCCTCCATCAACATATATATTTTTTATATCTAATATTTCTCTACTTGCATGCTATTTGACGATTATTTTAAATGATCGATAATTTTTAGCGTATTGGAGGTGGTGGTGTTCATTTACTTATTCTGTATAAACGAAAATATTTATTAGCGTTTCGAACAATTACATTTAATTTTCTAGATATTTAAAGAGTCCCCAAACCAAAAAGTTAAAATTGCATTTGCGAATTCTTAAAGAAGTTAATCTGAATTAATACACGTACGAATTGCGACTTCTAATCACCGAGGTTATTATTATTTTTCTTAAAAGTTACTTTAGTCAAGTTGTATATATATATACAATACATTTATGTAATTAAAAATTAATAGAGATGAAGCAAATATAAGCTCTAACCAAGTTGTGGGGTGGAGGGTTATCATGAGTGCATGATACAAATAAACTCTTATGAAACAAAAAAAATAATAATAATAATACGCACGTAAACAATCTATAATACGACAATAATTATTATACATAAAAATAAAAAGATTATAGCAGAATACTATAGCTAGTTTATTTACGTAAGTGAATATTGAGGCTCTTTTAGTATTTTTAGAACAAGTTTAGATTGAGTAAATGATAATGGACTAAACAAATTAAAATATTAATAAGCCCTAACGTTTAATATTAATATTAAGTCGTTATTAGGTTTGTTAATAGCTCGTAGGTTTTTATAAATCTACATATATAAAATAAAATAAATTAAAATTTTCGGGCTCCTACGAAGATCGGACACTGAACGTTGCCCACCCCGCCCCCTCTCAAGACGCCCTTGATGCATGAGGTATTCTTTGAACAATGCTCTTAGAGCGAAAAAAAAATTCATTCATAATAAAAAAAACTAATATACTTTTTTTAACATTTCCTTATATATATATTTACCTTCCTAACATAAAACACTGAAATCTCCTTAATTTCTTTGTTTTATTGTATAGTTATGTTTAAAATTAGTTTTTTTTTTGTAATTTACTACAGCTTCCTCAAGTCAGTGTTACTTCTTGGTCTTTATGCCATTGCTCTACACGGGTAGAAATAGTTTCATGCGATGCACTTTCAAGCGTGATTCCATCTTATGCTACAGGACAAACTCAAAATCTTGAAGTGTTGAAAGTATATTCTTGTGAATCTTTAATAGAGGTATTTGAAACTCAAGTGATCAATAACAATAGCAGCGATGCTAGTAGTAGTACCAACATTGATGAAGGAAATGGTGGTAATGATACTACAACACCATCCATAAAAGGACTGGAAAATATTAATGTGGCTCAATTGTCCAATCTAAAAGAACTCGTAATTAAGTCTTGTGACCTTTTGCAACATGTATTCACATTTTCCACAGTTGATAGCCTAAAACAACTCGAAGAGTTAACAATAATAGGATGTGAAGCAATGAAAGTGATTGTGAAGAAAGAAAATGAAGACCAAAAAAAGGTTATCGTATTTCCTCGTCTAAAATCCCTTCAACTCATCGCTCTGCCAAACTTAAATGGTTTCTTCTTGGGGTTGAATGAGTTTAAATGGCCGTTACTAGAATCAATTAAGATCAGTCACTGCCCACAAATGATGGTTTTCACGCATGGTCAGTCAATGGCTCCAAAGTTCAAGTACATACATACAAGTTTAGGCAAACATAGTGCTGAATATGGCCTTAACTTTCAGGCGACAGCAAACTCGCATCAGGTATATCTCAAACTTACATGCACATTATAATTAAAAAAATCATCTCCGCTGAAGGCATTTAACTATTTAACTGTAGGCTTATTTTTTTAAACGGTTAGATGTTACCCTACCTATATTAATCCACTAGTATAGTATCCCGTGTAATACACGGGTTGATTAAATAATATATCGAATAATTTGTAATAAAAATTTAAAAATTATAAATGATATTTGTAATAAAATATGATTGAGTTAGAAATATATGACTAGTTTAAGTAAACACAACAATAATATCATTTTAAAATTTCATTTTATAAGTTTGCGTTTTTTTAATTGTTTTCCTAAACATTCTGGTCTTTTTTTAGTTTTATTTTGAAAGAAATAATTATGTTATGAAACTTAGAAAAAATGGTATTAAAATACTTCGTATTAAAAAAAATTCTTTCATATATTTTTAAAGTGTATTTTTAATTATAATATCAAGTTTTTTAATTTTTATAATATCTATTTTTTTATTTAAAAATATTTTAAATAATCTATTACTATATATACTATTATTATTTATTAGAAGAGAGAGCCGGGAAAATGAAAATGAGAATCCTTAATATGTTGACATGTGGCATCTCGAAAACCTAATTATTTTATTATAGGTAATAGAATCTAAGCCACTATTAATATTTACCAACCCGTCATAGGCAGCGTGACCTGTTATAGAACACCAGTCTGGGTTAACAGGGTAACATAATAAACATAGGTTAACATATGTTTCATCTATATATATATATATATATATATATATATATATATATATATATATATATATATATATAATATACATATATTTGTGTGTGTGTGTGAAAGATATATATATATATATATATATATATATATATATATATATATATATATATATATATATATATATATATATATATATATATATATATATATGATGTTGAAAAGATATATTATAAGAAAAAGGTTATGAGGGCGGATCTTGGAGCAAGTGGTAAGCTTGCTGCTTTGTGACCTTGAGATCATGGGTTCTAGCAGTGGAAACAGGCACTTGTACAAAATTGTGCAAGGAAATGTTACGTACACCAGATCGCTTCGCGATCCGACCCCTCCCCGGACCCTGCGCAAAGCGGGAGATTCATACATCGGGTACACCCTATAAGAAAAAAGGTTATCATAATAGTATCAAATAATTATACTGTTCCACATTAGAAACAAATAAAGTTAGAGTTGTTTAATAAAAAATAAAGAAAAAATATAAACTAATAAACAAATTTGATAAAATTTAAAAATGGATTTAACAATGATACGTAACTAAGACAAGGAACCGTTAAAATTAAAAACTAATTGTTTATAAAGATGTAAATACTCTGTAATGGTATTAAAGTTTATAAAGAATTGGTAAAAGTCATATCAATGGAATGTTGTTAAAAGATAAACATTACCGAAATATGAATAATGTCATGAATTTTAAATCTAATTAAAAGCAAATGTTATTTTGAAAGAAAATATGACATGAACTTTTATTTTAATAAAACAAAAAATTGTTAACGGTAATATTAAAATTAATAACTTAATCATTATTTGTTAACATAATTAGCAATGTAGTATGACTTTTGAAAAGACGTCAAATAATTTAAAAGTAATAAGTGATCATAAATATAATATTTATTGTAATTGATATGAGTTATTATTTTTCAAAATCATTGTAACTCAATATTGAAGGATTTAACGACATATGACAATACTAACGTGACGTTTAGGTGGACAGGCTAGGAAAGGACTATATATGTACATAGTTAATCTTTTATTATAGGTAATAGAAACATACACATATATATGTTTGTATATATATAGACACACACATATATTCATATATGTAAGTATATATGTATATATATGTATAATATGATAAGGTTCAAATAATAACCCTGTGTTATTATGAGAATTTGCAATAATCATTAACATCAATGATAATCGTTATTTTTTTCTTAGAATAATGTTATAAAATATAGAGAAGATTACTTTTTAAGTGTATATATATAAATATATAATTGATAAAAAGAGTTACGAAATGTGTAAGTTGAGCTTACGCCTACACATATATAATTTTTTCAGTTCAAGTGCAACCTACGTCGATATTAACATTTTTTTACACTTTTGAATTTACGTATATACATAACATAACATAACATAACATAACATACCCAGTAATTCTCACTCAAGAGCAGGGTCTGGGAGGGGTAGGTGGCGCGAGTCTTTCCTCTATCTAGTGAGATAGAGAGACTGCTTCCGAAGAGACCCCCGACTCGGTAACGAAACCAATAACAATCGCAACGTATATACATAAAAGATGATAATTTTGTTTATTTGTAACAATGTTATTCTAACAAAAAATTCTTTTGATTGATTTTGACTAGTTATCACAAGTTGTTACAGTAATAATGTGTTATTATTTGATCCTCAATCAAAGAAATTAACATATATTGCATGCTAGCTTATTTGTGTTTCTTTTTGGTTGCAGAAAAGTATAAGCTTGGAAGGAGTACCTTGGTCTTTTCATAGTTTGATTGAAATAGACATGGAAGCAAGTTATGATTCTAGGGTTAAAAAGATTATTCCATCCAATGAGTTACTACACCTGCAAAAGCTAGAAAGGATTCGACTATACAAATGTTGGTATGTAGAGGAGGTATTTGAAATGGAAGGGACAAATAGTGAACCACAAACTTATGTTGTTGAAATTCCAAAGCTAACAAAAGTGGAGTTAGAGCACCTAAGTAAACTCAAGTACATATGGAGGAGCAATCATCACGGGAGAACAACACTATTGAAGTTTCCATACCTAACAACACTCTCTATTAATTATTGTCATGCGTTAAAACATGTATTTACTAGTTCCATGGTTGGTAGCCTCCTACAACTCCAACACCTAAGTATAAGTTACTGCAAAAACATGGAGGTAGTTGTCAAGGTAGAAGAAGATGAGGAAGTGGAAGAAGAGAAAGATGGAGAAGAAGTATCAAAGTTGGAGTTAACTGTCAAGGTGGAAGAAGAAACTGAATTTGAATGTGATGCCAAAGTGAAAGGGATTGTGACGTTACCTTGTCTAAAGTCTTTGAAACTTTCTGATCTTGAAAGTCTCAAGGGATTTTGCTTAGGGGAGATTGGTTTTTCATGCCCATCATTACATACTTTGGAAATCAAGTATTGTCAAGAAATAATGGTTTTCACCAAAGGCCATTTGGATGCTTTAGCATTAAACTTAATTGATACATGTTTTGGGAGGTGTTACATAAATAAAGACCTCAACTCCTTCATTACAACCAAACTAGATGAGGTAATTGAATGTTGTTTTATCTTGCTTTGGTCATTTTCTTTTGATTTAAATTTTAAAATGCTTTTTTTGGTTAAAATCTCCGGTCGGTTTAGAAACTTCCCCAAAATTTTGTTAAATTTTCTACAGGGATTTCAATTCTAGAAGATGAAGATGAAGAGGGAATGCTGTTTCGTGAATATCTATACTGTCAACTAAAAGTTAAAAGGTAAATTCTTTTTCCCTGTCTAATGATGATAGTTAAGTTCTCGGTCAACTAAGATTATAATTTGGTCGTGTTTTCATTATGCAAATGATGAGAAACAAAAGCCAAGGAAATGTAGATGGAGTGAATCTGAAATTGATATGAATTGATTTTATTACAGCTTATGATTAATGTATATTTTTAGTTGGTATTCATAAAGCATGATTAGGTTGAGACACCATAGATACACATTAAAACATCCAAGGCTAGAGTATTATATTAGGTTGATTAGTACAACGAGATAATTGAATATTAGACTCAACAAATAGTCTTTTTTTTAATATCCGATTCATTCGTCATCATTTTTTTAACTAGTTTTATACATACATATGTTCGTTGACCGGATAGTATAATGTTATAAAACAAACATGATCCATCCATTTAAAAAGTTTAGGCATAACCAAACACATAAGAGAGTTTACAAAGTGATGCTCAAACTAAATATAAAGAAGTAGGTAATCATAAGTTTGAAGATGTCTCAACCGTGTCCACATCGTATAGTAATATAAAAAACATCACAATATCATAGTGTTTGTAGATTTTAGTTAAACATCTTTGAATAACAAAGAGTTTAGAATTATTAAACATACCTACTATCATCTTCGACTACTAGAAAACTGTACATTTGAGACCGCATTCTCGGTCGTCATTTTGCGACAGAACAAGCAATGTTAACAACACACGTCTCAATTGACCTATTGCAATCATTTTATGACCACATTTATTTTCACCATAACTACTGTCGTCGCACATTGTGCGACTTCTTTGCTACCTTTTATTTTGCGACCAAAACTTGTTGAGACCATTTTGCGACTAACAATTGTTTTGAGCGCTTGTTCCGACCGTTTTGCGACCGCTAGTGAGTTATTTGCGAAAGGATTGTTCTGGCCATTTTTGCAACCGCTACTAGGTTTTGCAACCACCGATAAGTTTGAATGGTTGCAATCGTTTTACGACTGTTACTAGGTTGTAACGACCAAAATGTTTTTATTTATTTATTTATTTTTAGACATTTCATTTTGAACCTGTTAATAATGCTCATATTTTAGAATATAACTATTTATCCAAATTTCAAAAATATGTAAAACAAACCACGTAACATTACAAACTAAAATGTCAAATAGACTGAGTTATCATAACATAATGAATATTCTAACATTTAAAATAAATTATTTTTAGCTTAAGTAGATAGTTGACATCTTTGAGTCATAGCTTTAAATATTTTTTTCAAACCTTGCCATCCTATTAGGCATAGTTTTGTGTTTAGTAACCAACTCCTTAATAATTCCATTCATCATTTCTTTCTCTTCTTCGTTTTTTTAACGGACTCCTTCATAATCTTGTTAAAAAATCAAACTCTATAGTGTTGTAGTATATTATATAATTAATTCATTGATATCGAGTTGTAGTATATTATATGTTAAAACAAACAAACAAACAAACAAACCCAGTATATCCCACTGGAAGCAGGGTCTGGGAGGGGTAGGTGGTGGCGAGTCTTTCCTCTATCTAGGTAGGTAGAGAGACCGCTTCCAAAGAGACCCCCGACTCGATAACAAAAGCAATACCGCTAGCGAATCAGCATATAATCAATCATACTATATGATACAGCACACAACATACAGTAAACAATAAGATATCACCAAAAGAAAATACAAAATGAACAAGCATACATTCTAGAGGTAGCAAGTTTCTCCTAAAAAGGCAAAAGCGTACTGCATACGCATCAGGTCCCGCAACAAGTAATCAAAGTCCCTTCCTAACTACAGAACCCACTAAAAGTCTTTAATTTTAATTCTACACATCCACTCACTTCTATCCTCAATCATGTGCTCAGAGAGGTGTAAGTATACCATATCTCGCCTAATTTACTCTTCCCAAGTCAACCTAGGTCTGCCTCTACTCTTCCTACCTTCTAGGATGATGTTCTCCACTGCTCTAACCGGTGCTGCCATTGGTCTTCTCTTGACATGCCCAAACCATCTTAATCTTCCCTCTCGTATTTATCTGCAATACAAGCCACTTCTAACTTCTTTCGAAACACTTCGTTTCTTATCCGATCCAGTCTTGTGAGTCCACACATCCACCTCAGCATTCGCATTTCTGCAACCTCTATTTGTTTCTCGTGCGATTTCTTTATAGCCCAGCAGTCTGTTCCATATAGCATAGCTGGGCGTACCGCCACTCTGTATAGTTTTCCCTTTAGTTTTGCTGGAAACCTCTTATCACATAGAATCCCTGACGCAGCTCTCCACTTGCACCATCCCGCTTGAACACGGTGGGCTACATCGTTGTGTACCTTTCCGTCCTCCTGCAAGTACGAGCCCAGGTATTTGAACCTAGACGTTCCATATAGTATATTATATGTTATATTTTATTTTTTCCCAATTATTATGACTGATTCATTGATATCAAGTAAGATAACAATAAGACAACAAATTTAATCTATTTTAAGTATATAAGCATACCTTAGGGTTTTGTCGACCATGTACATACGAGTCCCTAACATTGCTTAGCCCATACACTATGTTTTTTTTTCTCCCGACAACTTGTGTTCATAACTCTTTGTTAATAGATATGGGGTGCTTACTACTTTCCATCTTGTACTAGTCCCCTACATTTAACCTATTGGGATAAAAATAAAATTACATTATTCAAATGTTATAAACATAAAGTGATAACTCTTAGGTTAAACTTGGAGAATGATATAAGTTTTGTTGTATTTTAAGAAGAAATGGTTCAATGAAATATGATGTTTATAAACTTTACATTTTAATTAGTAAACTTGCCCAAGCCTTGTGTGCCCTATCATCCACCCAGGACAGAAATTTTTCTTGAATGTTCCCTTCAAGATCAGCGCCCTTCAAATCACCCTTGATCGATATACCACGCCATTATTAAACAAATTTGTGCCCTCTAAAATTCATATTTATCAAAAGCATGTATATACACATAATAGGAATAAGTGCTATTTCAATCAGTGTAAAAGGGTGTGTGCGTATATTTATTATAATTACTATACAAAGTATATTTTTTCATGCAAAACATATGAAGTTTAAGAGGGGAATTATCACGCAAGAACATGTAATAATTATGGAAGACGGATTACACTCTTGTGGTATTATCACGAAAAGATGGAATTATCATGCAAGAATACCTTAATGCATAGTAATTATATTCCACCTTTGGGTGATAATTTCATCTATGCGTGATTAATTCTTACACTTTTGTTACAATTACGCTAAACATGAAAAATACTTTTTACCGTAACTTATATATATATATATATATATATATATATATATATATATATATATATATATATATATATATATATATATGACTGGGTTTTTGAGAATGATATTCTCTTTTGATATGAATCAACTACTTTTTACCGTAACTTATATATATATATATATATATATATATATATATATATATATATATATATATATATATATATGACTGGGTTTTTGAGAATGATATTCTCTGTTGATATGAATCAACAAGGATCGAATATGAAGATTGAGTCAATGATTGAAAGGCGGAATCAAGCAATCAATGAACATAGAACTTTGATATACTCATAAATGCATTCTTGTATTAATTATCTGAACTGTTACAGAGTAAATGCTAGGGTTTAGCAAGCTACAGTAACAAGACAGCTAACATGGGAGAGAGACAAAGAATATTCTAATTGTCTATTCTCAAAAGTTGTGTAAACAGTCACACAAAAAAGTCACACCCACATACGAGGTTTCTATTCTATTTATAGGCTGACTTACAGCTTGTACAAAATGACTAAATGTAAGGCCCCGTTCCCGGGCACCTCACAGTTGGTCATTCATCGCACATAAAACGTTTTAGAACACATATTTACTCGCAGCGGAATTAAAAACATTCATTAATAACAAAAACATGTCATTTATTTCATTACAACATTCTTTTTTCATTTCAAAATACATTGACATGTCAAAATATGGATGCCAGCCTCAACAACTGAGTAGTCACCTCGTGCCATCCTCAGCAACATACCTGCCAACTGGAAAATACATAAAACGTCAGCGTTGCTGAGTGAGTTCTAGTTTTATAATAAAACATACTTTACTTACCGTCAAAACCATTCTTACATACATACAATCATACAACATACGTACACGTAGATAATATTATTATTATCTTCATCATTCATTCATTAGCTTTTGTTCGTGTACCGTTCATCATTAACATTCACGTTCTCTCTTTACGCTTTCCTTTCGTTCGTGCGTTTCCTACTTTCATTCATACGTTCGTTACATTCGTCCTTACGTACATTACGTTCATTCTTACGTTCATTTCATTTATATAGTACGTTCATCATCTTCATTCGTTCGTTCTTTAACTTTCATTCGTTAAGCATGTAAATCTCTAAGGGTCACCTCTCTCCCCTGCCCTCATGGTTCATACCCATGAGCCGACAAGGCATACTCTAACATTCTGGTGCCCTATGGCTCTCAGTCCATAGACCGACACTCTGTTACCCTAGACCATGCAAAACTTTCTTTCATATTCCTCATTCTCATCTAGATCTTGTCTCATGCAATATCCCCGACTCATATCCGAAGACTGGCACAGCACTGGGATACGCGACAAAGATCCCATACGAGTCAATCACAGAGATTGAACTCCAACCGAGTTTGTTGCAACACAAAGTCGCTCATCTCATAACTATGTTTGGCCTCGTGCCACACCCCGCAGTTAGACATAACTCGGGTAACAACACCCCCATCGAAATGGGTAACATCACCCCCACCGAAGTGGGTAACTACACCCCCACCGAAGTGGGTAACATCACCCCCACCGAAGTGGGTAACTACCCCCCATCGAAATGGGTAACATCACCCCCACCGAAGTGGGTAACTACACCCCATCGAAATGGGTAACATCACCCCCACCGAAGTGGGTAACTACACCCCACCGAAGTGGGTAACATCACCCCACCGAAGTGGGTAACTACACCCCCATCGAAATGGGTAACATCACCCCCACCGAAGTGGGTAACTACACCCCCACCGAAGTGGGTAACATCACTCTAACATCACCCCACCGAAGTGGGTAACTACACCCCACCGAAGTGGGTAACTACTATATGCATTAGTTCATACTTACTTGCACACATTGAAAGGTGAATTGTACCAATACCATAGGCTACACCCCGAACGTTATTAGCTACCGGGCCGAAGTCAACATATGAACAACAAAACGTATGCCACGGTACTAGAGGTAAGCGGTAGAGGTACCATGACCATGGTCAATCACATAGAAGGACCAATCGCGTTATTCAATGCTTGCAAGACATAATTCGTTCGTTCATTAATGCATGTATTCATCATCATTCTTCTTTTCGTTCATTCGTTAATACATGCATTCATCATCATGTTCCTCTTTCATTATCTTTCACTTTACGATACATAATACTTCATTAATTCATTTCTCGTTATTCGTAAAGTTTCAGAAAGATAAGCGTACACAATCACAAGGAACATACACACATCATACATATTCATCTTACATTCATCATCATACGTAGCATCATCATATCATACCATACTTAACAATATTTTAATAATATTGTTAACAATAATATACTAATAATAATATTAGTAACAATTAGGGTTAATCATACTCATCATTATATGCATGAGACATCATCATTTATTAACCCTAGTCAACCCTGGTCAAACCTCGAACTACGGAATTACTGGAAATTCCTGAAAATTTCTAAGTGTTCTAGTCGTTTTAGCACTATTGGTCGTATAAGCCTCTGGGCGTATGAGCACTATTAGTCGTATGAACACTGCTGGACTTTTCACTTAACACTTAGATTTATTAACTGGTCATACGACCTGGTCGTATGACCCCTGCTGGTCGTACCACTCTGGACTTAGAAACATATTGGATCATACGACCACTGTTGGTCGTATGAGTCCACACTTAGAATTTTCATCATCATCATACGACCACTGTTGGTCGTATGAGTCCTGTGGGCCTCAGACTTGGAAATTCTCACATAATCATACGACCACTGTTGGTCGTATGAGCCCTATTGGCCTCATACTTAGAAAATATAACATATTCATACGACCACTGTTGGTCGTATGAGTCCTATTGGACTCATCAACACTTAGAAAATCTGATCATACGACCACTGTTGGTCGTTTGAGCACTGCTGGACACATCAACCTTTTCTTATTTATTCTAAGTCCCATTTTCAGACACATTAGCATCCTACTCATATGTCTAATTCATAATTCAAGTCCAGAACATCAAAATGCCTATTTCTAAGCATATGCACATAAATTCTAAGCATAAATTTTAACATAAACATAAACATACATACAGTCATTCATACGGGTTTCGACCCAAACTTTTTATAAAAACATCTTTACATGCATTTCCAGCCCCAAAACATTTAAAAACAGTAAAAACGGGGTCTAGAACTCACCTTAGCTGCTCTTCAAGTTCAAACTCCCCTGCTCGAGCTTCTCCAAAGGACTTGAAAGCCTAGATGTGTCTAAAACACACAAACCCGAACACACATACACATAAGAACATGCATTTCTCGGTTTCTTAGCTCAAACACCACTTAAAAACACTAATTCTTACCTTGAATTAGATTTCTTCTTCTTTCTCTCTAAAAACCGAAGCCTCTGCTGTTTCTCTTTCTAAAAAGACGAATGAGGGTGTTTGACAGGCCAAAATGGGCGGCCATACCTCTTTATCCACCAACTTTTATTTTCTTTTGTCCTTTTGGCACTTTTTACCCTTTAACTTTTAGCTGACCTCAGTTTTCTTCCCTTCTCTTTCTATTTATTCCTTTACTTCTTTAAAAGAATTTACGGGTGTTACAAGTCCACCCCCTTATATAGGTTTCGTCCCCGAAACCTGTTATTCCTTAAACCCGTGTGAGCAGTACTGTCTCACCTCTTCTTCCAGTCTCTCGTCCGGAATTCAATCGCTCTACATCGTTTATCGACATTTGATTTCTGGTCTGTCTTTGACTATTCTGCGTTACTGATCAATGATTATTTGACCAGCACCTGCGACCTCAAGCATGCCATGTAGAGTGCGGTCACTACGATTAAGAGAATCATCACAATATCCGAGCAAAGTCTCGGCGTCATAATCATTGAGCTTCAGAGCATCACTGAGAACCTTCAGCTTTCATGCTTTGAAACACACGGCCATCAACTTGCGTATAGTTGCTAGCCCCTTATTTGATGTTCTTTACGTATGTGTAATGACCCTTTGGCAACCCAACACTGACAAGAAAGACAATCCGGCTTATTTGGTGACTTAATCCAAATTTAGCTCTTTCCTTTACTTCCAACCTTCCATTCTACTTGTTTGCTACAACGTCGAAACTATTGTACGTTGCCGTTCAATGAACCACTCAAAAGCTGAAATTGTTCCTTAGACAACGGGTGACATAACTCTCTTAATTGCATCGCGCAATCCTCTAGGGCATCAGGTAACCTAGTGAATCCACTAATAGTATTCTCTACATCGAAGGGCTCATTGATGTTCCTTCTCCTTTGTTTCCGTTCTCTTCCGATCGTCGTACATCCTTCCCGGAGAAGCCTTCATCATAACCCATTGTCGCAGATCGGCACCGAACTTTTATCGGGCACCACCAATCAATCCATCTCTTTTGCAGCGCTTGGTGCTTGCCTCATAAGCTACTATTCGATTCACCCGGAGGTGTACATCTATCCCCCTACGTCTATCAGGGATGGTTTGACAGAAAAACAGGCGCTCTCTCTCAATTCTATTGCGGGGTCCGTTAGCGCACTGGGTAATCTAGTTGGCTTCCCTATAGTAGCTCCTAAGTAGAATGACATTGATTCTTTCTATTCCTAATATGCAACTTATCACGAAAGGCAGCAGGAATGAAACCAGAGCCATAATCAACTACACAAAGGCTAAAGGTTAATTGACTAGAAACATACCTGACGTAACATCGGGGCTCACCCTAGCCTCCTCCCGCGTCATCGTGTAGGTGCTGCGTTTGCCTTCCGTCCTTCTCTTCCAGCCTCCTTACAATCCCTGCTCCTGTGACCTTCCTCCCACAAGAATAACACCTCCCCATACCGCAGTTCTTCGCCACATGTCCGGCCCTACCACAACGGAAACAGACATTGGTCCCCAGTCTACATTCCCCGGGGTGCTTGTGTCCACACTTCTTGCATACCTCACCCTTCCTTATTATCCTCTCCCGATCATCGATCCTCATTATCTTACCTTCAGTCACCACTCTGCCATCACTATCTCGCCTTCCTTTCCCTTTCTTAACATAGGCTCGCTCCTCCGCTTCGCCCTTCATCGCCATCGCCTCCCGCTCGTCGTATAACCTTCCGCTAGATCCACCGCCGACCTGAACGTGCTTGGTCGGGCAGCGATCATGTGCCTACGGATATCCGCCGGCAAGCCCTGAACATACCTCTTGATTTTCCGCGAAAGAGGTGTCACCTGATCCGGCAACAGTCGTGTCAACTCGTTGAATTTAGTGGTGTATTGCTGATGTGTCATCGTTCCCGCTTCCAATTGCAGGAGCTCCCTTTCAACCTTGTCCATTTCACGGCAAGGACAGAACTCCTCAATCACCAGCCTTTTCAACTCTGACCATCTCATTCCTCCAATAGTCCGACTACCCTCAGCTTGAACTATATTGTCCCACCAACACAACGCTGAGTCCACGAAAGAATGAGTGGCAAACTTAACTTTCTGATCTTCCCGGCACTCACTAATTTCCAGTACCGCTTCCATCTCTCTGACCCAACGATGAGCCGCGGCAGCAGTACCATTACCATCAAAAGTTGGGGGTTGGCATCGCCGAAACGCCCCATAATCACAGCCCCGTGCCGTCTCCGGCGCAGGCGCTTCCTCTTCTTCCTCATCCTCGTCATCGGACAATATCGTTTCTGCCTCTGTCTGTTGCTGTCTACCGAAGGATCGATTCCTCCCTCGTCTATCATCCTCGCGTACTGCCTTTATCACTTCGGTCATTACAGATGGTAAGATTGTCTGCATCACCTGGTGCACTTCTTCAACTACCGCCTCTTTCACCGAGGCTCTCAAGTTAGCACTCTCATCACACCTCCGGTTGAGGTGTTTCGGGCTCCTCGTGAACCACCTGTTCTACTCTAGATCGTGCTCTCGTGACTCGTGGTTCAACACCATGTCCGCCACTACCTCCACCATGGGAAGCCTTAGAAGGTCTACTACCGGCCATTCTCTAACTTACACTGAAAGATTTAAACACTACACGGTCATTCCAGGGAATAGCTCAGTTCATGTCAAGTATAGTAAGTCCCTAATTACGGTGATCAGTTGTAATTAGCCACTTACTCTACTCTTCACACCCCAAGCATTACCTGTCCTGACTATATTAGCATCTAAATCTAACAGTAACACATAAACACATAACATGCGCACACAATACGGTTAACTCTAAGAAAATACCTGATGGCACGCAGCTACTCAGTTTGGCATCCCTTCCCTTTCCGTCCCATTCTCAGTTTAAGTTAAGGTTTATTTTGAAAATTTACCCATTTTACTTAAACTTTTGCTCTGATACCAACTTGTAAGGCCCCGTTCCCGGGCACCTCACAGTTGGTCATTCATCGCACATAAAACGTTTTAGAACACATATTTACTCGCAGCGGAATTTAAAAACATTCATTAATAACAAAAACATGTCATTTATTTCATTACAACATTCTTTTTTCATTTCAAAATACATTGACATGTCAAAATATGGATGCCAGCCTCAACAACTGAGTAGTCACCTCGTGCCATCCTCAGCAACATACCTGCCAACTGGAAAATACATAAAACGTCAGCGTTGCTGAGTGAGTTCTAGTTTTATAATAAAACATACTTTACTTACCGTCAAAACCATTCTTACATACATACAATCATACAACATACGTACACGTAGATAATATTATTATTATCTTCATCATTCATTCATTAGCTTTTGTTCGTGTACCGTTCATCATTAACATTCACGTTCTCTCTTTACGCTTTCCTTTCGTTCGTGCGTTTCCTACTTTCATTCATACGTTCGTTACATTCGTCCTTACGTACATTACGTTCATTCTTACGTTCATTTCATTTATTAGTACGTTCATCATCTTCATTCGTTCGTTCTTTAACTTTCATTCGTTAAGCATGTAAATCTCTAAGGGTCACCTCTCTCCCCTGCCCTCATGGTTCATACCCATGAGCCGACAAGGCATACTCTAACATTCTGGTGCCCCTATGGCTCTCAGTCCATAGACCGACACTCTGTTACCCCTAGACCATGCAAAACTTTCTTTCATATTCCTCATTCTCATCTAGATCTTGTCTCATGCAATATCCCGACTCATATCCGAAGACTGGCACAGCACTGGATACGCGACAAAGATCCCATACGAGTCAATCACAGAGATTGAACTCCAACCGAGTTTGTTGCAACACAAAGTCGCTCATCTCATAACTATGTTTGGCCTCGTGCCACACCCCCGCAGTTAGACATAACTCGGGTAACAACACCCCCATCGAAATGGGTAACATCACCCCCACCGAAGTGGGTAACTACACCCCACCGAAGTGGGTAACATCACCCCACCGAAGTGGGTAACTACACCCCCATCGAAATGGGTAACATCACCCCCACCGAAGTGGGTAACTACACCCCCATCGAATGGGTAACACCCCCACCGAAGTGGGTAACTACACCCCCACCGAAGTGGGTAACATCACCCCCACCGAAGTGGGTAACTACACCCCCATCGAAATGGGTAACATCACCCCCACCGAAGTGGGTAACTACACCCCCACCGAAGTGGGTAACATCACTCTAACATCACCCCCACCGAAGTGGGTAACTACACCCCCACCGAAGTGGGTAACTACTATATGCATTAGTTCATACTTACTTGCACACATTGAAAGGTGAATTGTACCAATACCATAGGCTACACCCCGAACGTTATTAGCTACCGGGCCGAAGTCAACATATGAACAACAAAACGTATGCCACGGTACTAGAGGTAAGCGGTAGAGGTACCATGACCATGGTCAATCACATAGAAGGACCAATCGCGTTATTCAATGCTTGCAAGACATAATTCGTTCGTTCATTAATGCATGTATTCATCATCATTCTTCTTTTCGTTCATTCGTTAATACATGCATTCATCATCATGTTCCTCTTTCATTATCTTTCACTTTACGATACATAATACTTCATTAATTCATTTCTCGTTATTCGTAAAGTTTCAGAAAGATAAGCGTACACAATCACAAGGAACATACACACATCATACATATTCATCTTACATTCATCATCATACGTAGCATCATCATATCATACCATACTTAACAATATTTTAATAATATTGTTAACAATAATATACTAATAATAATATTAGTAACAATTAGGGTTAATCATACTCATCATTATATGCATGAGACATCATCATTTATTAACCCTAGTCAACCCTGGTCAAACCTCGAACTACGGAATTACTGGAAATTCCTGAAAATTTCTAAGTGTTCTAGTCGTTTTAGCACTATTGGTCGTATAAGCCTCTGGGCGTATGAGCACTATTAGTCGTATGAACACTGCTGGACTTTTCACTTAACACTTAGATTATTAACTGGTCATACGACCTGGTCGTATGACCCCTGCTGGTCGTACCACTCTGGACTTAGAAACATATTCGGATCATACGACCACTGTTGGTCGTATGAGTCCACACTTAGAATTTTCATCATCATCATACGACCACTGTTGGTCGTATGAGTCCTGTGGGCCTCAGACTTGGAAATTTCACATAATCATACGACCACTGTTGGTCGTATGAGCCCTATTGGCCTCATACTTAGAAAATATAACATATTCATACGACCACTGTTGGTCGTATGAGTCCTATTGGACTCATCAACACTTAGAAAATCCTGATCATACGACCACTGTTGGTCGTTTGAGCACTGCTGGACACATCAACCTTTCTTATTTATTCTAAGTCCCATTTTCAGACACATTAGCATCCTACTCATATGTCTAATTCATAATTCAAGTCCAGAACATCCAAAATGCCTATTTCTAAGCATATGCACATAAATTCTAAGCATAAATTTTAACATAAACATAAACATACATACAGTCATTCATACGGGTTTCGACCCAAACTTTTTAAAAAACATCTTTACATGCATTTCCAGCCCCAAAACATTTAAAACAGTAAAAACGGGGTCTAGAACTCACCTTAGCTGCTCTTCAAGTTCAAACTCCCCTGCTCGAGCTTCTCCAAAGGACTTGAAAGCCTAGATGTGTCTAAAACACACAAACCCGAACACACATACACATAAGAACATGCATTTCTCGGTTCTTAGCTCAAACACCACTTAAAAACACTAATTCTTACCTTGAATTAGATTTCTTCTTCTTTCTCTCTCTAAAAACCGAAGCCTCTGCTGTTTCTCTTTCTAAAAAGACGAATGAGGGTGTTTGACAGGCCAAAATGGGCGGCCATACCTCTTTATCCACCAACTTTTATTTTCTTTTGTCCTTTTGGCACTTTTTACCCTTTAACTTTTAGCTGACCTCAGTTTTCTTCCTTCTCTTTCTATTTTATTCCTTTACTTCTTTAAAAGAATTACGGGTGTTACACTAAACTACCCTTAGTTTAAATCTTCATCCGCATTTGCCTTTTGTCATCCGCATGGACTAATGCAGATGAGTAATTCTTCATCAGCATTGGTCTTCTATTAGCCGCATTAGTGTTTGGTCATCAGCATTAGTTAATGCGGATGAGCAAACACTTGGCCGCATTTGTTGCTGGTCATCCGCATTAGTTAATGCGGATGAACAAATGCTTGGCCGCATTTGTTGCTGGTCATCCGCATTAGTTAATGCGGATGAACAAATGCCTTGTCTGCATTTCATCGGCTGTCCGCATTAGTTAATGCGGATGAACAATACTTGTCAGCATTTGTTCTTGGTCATCCGCATTAACAAATGCGGATAGCCGACACTTGTATTCTTCTTCTTATGCCTAATATTCTTTATGCGCATTTCTTCTTGGACTTGGGGAGAAACCAGTAGAACAACCATCCACCTCTTGAATTGGCATGTATGATCCTTTTAGGGTCCAACAATACTCCCCTAAGGATTATATGTGACAACCCGAAAATTGTTCATGATTTAATATAATTTTTATGTGAATTTATAGTTTATTTTATATTTTTATTATTATTTAATGATAATATTAATAATAATAAAAATAATAACAATAATAATAATAATATTATTATTATTAAAAATAA
This sequence comes from Flaveria linearis, assembly GCA_024085815.1. NCBI lineage: Eukaryota > Viridiplantae > Streptophyta > Magnoliopsida > Asterales > Asteraceae > Flaveria > Flaveria linearis. The sequence goes on along the minus strand of CM044006.1, from coordinate 1,441,582 downwards.
TGATAATAATAATAATAATAATAATAATGATATTATTATTACAAACAATGATAATAATAATAATTATAATAATAATGATATTATTATCAAAAATAATAATAAAAATAATAACGATGTTATTATTAAAAATGATAATGTTAATAATGAAAATAATGATAATAATGAAAATATTATTAATAATAATTATTTACAAAATTTATTTAATTGATTTAAATTAAGTCCAGGGGGTTATTTGTAAATTTTAAAACTTGTATTAAAACTTTATAACATAAAATAATAACAATCGAAAGTGCAGGGACCAAATGCGTAAATAATAAAATTTCAACTGCACTCTCTCTCCTCTCTCGCGATTTTCCGGCGCCGGACGGCGGTCGCCGGCGGCTCTCCGGCGAGTCCAAAAGTCGAGTTTTAGGCCATAATTTCGACCCCACGACACACCGAATCAAACGGGGGACAAAGTGGAACGTTCACGTGAACATAATTTAAAGAAAAGCTACTCGAGATTGCGGTTAATGGTCCACAAAATACTTTCGGCCGACACCACTGAGAACACGCATTAAAACATCACAATAATTCAATTAAAGTAATGCAATCGATTGTCTATAAGATTCCTAAACTAATCATGCATTCAAACGCACCTAAAACACTCGAAAATAATCAAATTGATCCTCTCTCAATCCGCGACCTGCAACTCAGTCGAATACTACCCTACGAGTTCCAAATCACAAAATTAAGATAGGGCTTTTAATCATCTGAGGATTTAGAAGCTTCCTGTGAAAGGAATTCATTATCATCAACAATTTCCCTGAAATTGATCCGTGCATAACCGCGACCTGTTCTTCGAGGTGTTCATCATCGATTAGACATCCTTCTGGTAAATCAAATACACCCATTTGTTCGATTTATCATGGGGAACAAAAGCCCATGAATATGATTGTTAACAGGAACGAATCATGGATCAATTTGGTCGATCCATGAATCTAGGGTTCTTGATTTGGGGGAAAATTTGGGATGGTTGTTAAAAGAAATGGGGATGGGGTTCTGTTCGATATGGAGCCTTTGGCTCACTGGTTTGTAGGCAGGGTTGTGGGGGGGAGGTCACGGGTTCGAACCGTGCACCTCCCATATTTTTTTAAATCCTTTTTGAATTATTTAAAAATATATAAAAATTATTAAAAATTATAAAAATAATTTTTAAAAGTTATTTTTTAACACCATTAAATATTTTCTGTAAATTATTTAATTAAAAATAATTTAAATAAAATTATAAAATATTATTTAAAAATATTATAAATAACTATTTTTATAAAAATAGACTTTAAATTATGATTTAAAGTATTAATCCATTAATTGGACACCATATCATTTTTATTTAATGATAAATCATAATAATTACGGAAAATAATTATTTAAAAGCCTAAATTATTTATGAAAATAAATATTACATGTGTTATAAATTATTATCCATATAAAAATGGATTCCAAATAATAAAGTAGATCATCAAATTATTAATGGATGTTATAATATTTTATGGATTATTTTGGTAATATAAATACTAAGTAAATTTTATAAATTTAAATATTTATAAAATCTTACAAAAATTAAATATAAACTTATATGTTTATATAACGTCTATAATTTAATTAGAATATAATGATATGTCAAAATCATTATTAAACTAATTAAATTTTATATAAATCATTAATTATTAACAAAAATAATTAAATGATTTAATTTATAACAAATCCTAGAAAACCAAAACCTAGATCAATTGAACACCAGGTTCAAGATCTAACTTATTTAGGTTTTGGATTTTTATCTGTTTGCTTACGTGAAATTATAATTCCTTAACAGGAATTTACTAGGTTGTCAACACCACACAGGAACTGAGGTGAGTTCATAACTACTCCCCTTTAATCATTTGAATATTTTGGGGCTGGAATACATGTTGTAATTGAAATTACAAATTATTTTTGTATTATGTTAAATAATAATTGGATCACATTTATGATTACATATGGTTATTATGAAATCCTTCTCTGTAAACTGGACTATAAATAAGCAGGGATCTTTTGGATAGTACTATCGGGGAGTGACTTACCCCCACAAAGGTATGGACATGTGATCCATATCAGATGCACAAAGATCTTGATGTCATTTGGGATGACTGTTTCTGTAGTGAGAAGGCAGATGTGCACTTTATATAGTTTGCATTATAGTTCCATTTACAACCCATATGAGGATAAATGTAAAGGAGGATTTGCTCCCTCTGATTTGAAATTATTATGAAAATATAATATACACATAAAAGGATAATAAACTAAGTGACATGGACAAATTCAATGTGAAGGATTTGTTGGGCTTGTACTTAGTAGGTATGTGGGATAGCGGGTTCACCTTATTAAAAAGGGTTCCGACAGGCTATTCATATACCGGTGAGTAAATTAAACTCACACTTTTTCTATAAATCCTATTTGATGATAATTGATGATTTATCACTATGTTTTACTTACCTGTGAACTCACCAACCTGTGTTGACACTTGATTTACATGTATTCTCAGGTATCTACTAGAAGCTTACGGACATGCACGTAGGATCATATAAGAGCTCAAGATACCTATTGATTATTATCTGAAATATGATTAAGACATGTTGTCATGAAACAATCTATATTTATTCCGCTACGCATAATATTTACTCTGAACATCATTGTAATGATTATCTAAAAACTATCATATAGATATTTGCATCTCTGTGTAACTACTGTGTTCGATCCTGTTTGTTCACCCCTCCGTGATAGATTCCAGACCCGGAATTTGAGGGTGTGACAGATTGGTATCAGAGCCATTGGTTATACTGAGTTAGGAATTGCATCTAGCCTATAGCCACACACAATAGTTGCACAAAGTAAATTGCCTTAGTTAGAGATTGACTAAGATTAAGAAGTTATATGCTTAAACTTAGATAGTTGTTTTCCTAAACATGACTTTGACTCTTTGACTCATTCCTAAACTTATTCTCAACGACACGTGGGATCTACACTTATCATCGTGCCTAAATCAAATGGTTTTCAAATCTCGTCAAAGTCCGTGTCACATGACCGAGAACATGCAATGCTGGAAGAGTGGGATACCTGTATCTTAAGGTGTTCTGTCTAGGCAAGGTATTCATACAACTTGATTACCTCACCTGGGAACCCTCGAGATGAGTATTCGCTTATAGGTACGCAGGTCCTCGTTAAGGTTGTGGTGGACACAAATACTTTGATAAGTCAACGTATTCGCTTTGGTTTGCGAACCGAACGTTTACACTCCTAACCTCTCATTGTTATTCTAAACAATCTCATTAATGATTTTATTATTTTGAAAAGTTTTAGAAACCAATTACCCGTTTTTCATAAAGGTTTCTTCTTTCCATATTATACAGCATGTCTTCTCGTCAAATCCGTTCACGATTTAGAAACTCTGGCCGTAAGATTTCCGCTATTGTAACACGTGAAGTTACTACAGTCATATACAAGTCCTTAAGGCAAATGGCTTCTCGTGATTACCTTGATATGTTCCATTTGGTAATCTAAGCCACGCTTGTCCTAACCTAAAGCGAGACTTGTTTCCTTAGTACTCGTGCCTTGCCGAATTTAATCGAAAAACCCAGTTTTCTTAAATTCCCATCTACCCTACAGTAATTGTCCATACTTTGAATATTTGATATAAAATGCATCTATTGAATATGTCAAAGTGTGAATTCTCACCAAACAATTTCATGATAGATGGACGCACCAGCGGGCAGAGGCAGAGGTAGAGGACGCGCCAGAGGAACTGTCCCAATAGGGATGACTCCTGAAGAAATACAAGCCTTGGTCAATCAAGGTGTTGCTGCAGCCCTAGCCACTCAGGCTGCTCAGAATGGTCATCACTATTCATATAAAAAGTTCCTAGACTGCAAACCAGATATCTTCACTGGGGCAGAAGGGGCCATTGGGCTCATAAGGTGGTTCGAGAAATGTGAATCCATCTTCGCTATATCTGAATGTCCCGATGAGAGTAGGACCAAGTATGCATCCGGAGCCTTGAGTGGAGCTGCACTCTCGTTCTGGAAGACAGAAGTTTCAAGACTTACTCTCTCCCTAGCCAATGCTATGGATTGGGAGGAATTCAAACAGCTGATGATGGAAGAATTCTGCCCAAGAGAAGAAGTACAAAGGTTTGAAACCGAATGCTGGAACCACAAAATGGTGGGATCTGAAATTGAAAAGTATACCACCGAAAATCATGAGTACGCAACTTTGTGTCCTCATATGATGGAGCCTGCTCACAGAATTGAAGGCTACATCCGTGGACTGTCTCCGGTCATTCAATCTATGGTCACTTCCTCCAACCCAACTTCAATCCAACAGGCCATTAGGATAGCTCACAAGCTGACTAATGAGGCTGTGGCTCAGGGGAAGTTACCACCAAGAAACAAGGGTAAGGGTGTCGCTGCTGAAAGCTCGGGGAAGAGAAAGTTTGAAGATGCTAAAGACAGTGAGAGTCAAGGTACAAGCAAGAAGCAAGATCAGAAAAAGCACCAAGACAATCAGGGCATTCCGTCTAGATGTCAGAGGTGTGGCAAGCGTCATCATGGCAAGTGTACCGCAATCATCTGCTACAAATGCAACAAGAGGGGGCACACTGCTCCTGAATGTAGAACCAAGACTCAAGACCAAGGAAAGAAGGATGGTAATCAGCAGAATGGTGGAAAGAAAGAAGTTATTTGTTTCAGATGTGGAGAAAAGGGCCATATTGCTAAAGACTGCACTGGGGAAAAGAAAGATACAGCCAAGGGCAGAGCCTTCGTTATTGGCAAAGGTGAGGCTCTCAAAGACCCTAACGTTATTATGGGAAAATTTTTGGTGAATAATGTTTATGCCATAGTATTATTTGACACGGGAGCTGATAGAAGCTTCGTATCTGATACTTTCTATAAGCACTTGAATGTAAACCCGTACCCCTAGATGAGCCATATGTTGTAGAAGTAGCAAATGGTAAATCCTTGACCGCATCACAAATCCTGAAAAACTGTACACTAGATTTATCAGGTCATATCCTACCAATAGAACTCATGCCCATTACTTTGGGAAGCTTCGATGTGGTAATTGGTATGGATTGGCTATCCAAAAACTCTGCAGAAATTATCTGTAAAGACAAAATGATTCGTATCCCCCTACCAAATGATGAAGTCCTGTGCGTGGAGGGAGATAAGACTGGTGTCGTGATGGGAGTTATTTCTTACTTGAAGGCTCAAAAGTGTCTTCGAAAAGGACATACTGCTATCCTAGCCCTAGTCACTGACAAAGATAAAAAGGAAAGGAAGATTGAAGACGTACCCGTCGTCAGGGAATTTCCTGAAGTGTTTCCTGATGAACTGCCTGGATTGCCCCCTAAAAGAGAGGTCGAGTTTTCAATCGAGTTAGTACCTGGAGCTACACCTATAGCTCGGGCACCATACCGTCTCGCACCTTCTGAATTAAAAGAACTATCTGACCAGCTTAGGGAACTCCTTGATAAAGGATTCATCCGACCTAGCTCGTCACCATGGGGAGCACCAGTGTTATTTGTGAAGAAGAAAGACGGGACCTTCCGGATGTGCATCGACTATCGAGAACTGAACAAAGTGACGATCAAGAACCGTTATCCCTTGCCACGTATTGACGACTTATTCGACCAACTGCAAGGTTCGAGCATTTACTCCAAGATAGATCTTAGAAGCGGCTATCATCAGCTGAGAGTCAGAGATGAAGATATTATGAAAACGGCTTTCAGAACTCGATACGGTCACTTTGAGTTCACAGTCATGCCATTTGGGCTAACAAATGCACCTGCTGTATTCATGGATCTCATGAATCGTGTATGCAAGCCTTATCTAGACAAGTTTGTCATTGTCTTCATTGATGACATCTTGATCTATTCCAAAAATGAGCAGGAGCATGAAGAACATCTGAGATTGATCCTTGAACTACTAAAGAGAGAGGAGCTTTATGCTAAGTTCTCGAAATGTGATTTCTGGCTTAAAGAAGTTCAATTCCTTGGTCATGTGATTGATGCTAATGGAATTCATGTAGACCCAGCTAAAATTGAATCCATCAAAAGTTGGCCTACACCTTCTAATCCAACGGAAATTAGACAATTTCTGGGACTAGCCGGCTATTATAGGAGATTTATCGAGGGATTCTCCAAGATAGCTCAACCATTGACTATGCTTACCCAAAAGGGGGTAGCATATCATTGGGGGTTCAAGCAAGAGGCTGCTTTCCAAACACTGAAACAGAAGTTGTGCAGTGCACCTATATTGTCCCTACCCGACGGTATTGAAGACTTTGTAGTCTACTGTGATGCTTCTGTTCAGGGTCTGGGATGTGTTTGATGCAGCGAGACAAAGTCATAGCCTATGCCTCAAGACAGTTAAAGGCTCATGAGAAGAACTATGCAACTCATGATCTAGAACTGGGAGCTGTTGTGTTTGCTCTTAAATTATGGAGACATTACTTGTACGGTACTAAGTGCACTATTTATACCGATCACAAGAGTCTTCAACACCTGTATAATCAAAAGGAGCTGAACATGAGGCAGAGGAGGTGGCTTGAACTACTAAACGATTATGATTGTGCCATCAAGTACCATCCTGGTAAAGCAAATATTGTGGCTGATGCTTTGAGTAGGAAAGAACATGTGAAACCTCGTAGAGTGCGAGCTCTACAACTTACCATTCAAAGCAACCTGCCGGCACAAATCTTGAATGCTCAGACTGAAGCCCTGAAAGAAGAGAACATTAAAGATGAAAACCTTCGAGGGCTAGACCAACAGTTTGAAGTTCATTCGGATGGGATACGCTTTATAGCAGGAAGGATTTGGGTACCCCTATACGGGAATCTGAGGAGCTTGATCATGGATGAAGCCCACAAGTCTAGATACTCTATCCACCCAGGTGCAGATAAGATGTATTACGACTTGAAGCTTGTTTACTGGTGGCCAAGAATGAAGGCAGATATTGCAACTTATGTCTCAAAGTGCTTGACTTGTTCTAAAGTCAAGGTCGAATACCAAAAGCCTTCAGGAATGTTAACCCAACCAGAAATTCCCGTGTGGAAGTGGGAAATGATAACCATGGATTTCGTCACTGGTTTACCCAAATCTCAAACGGGCAATGACACCATTTGGGTTATCGTTGACCGTCTCACCAAATCCGCTCATTTCATACCCATTCGTGAGAAAGACAAGATGGAGAAACTTGCAAGGGTGTACATCAAAGAAATTGTCTCAAGACACGGAGTGCCAGTGTCTATTATCTCTGATCGTGATGCACGGTTTACATCAATCTTCTGGGGAAAACTTCAGAAAGCGCTAGGCACTCGCCTAGATATGAGCACAGCCTATCACCCTCAAACTGATGGTCAAAGTGAAAGAACCATACAGACCTTGAGGATATGCTTAGGGCTTGTGTCATTGACTTTGGAAAGAACTGGGAAGGTCATCTACCTTTGGTAGAGTTTTCCTACAATAACAGTTATCATTCAAGCATCAAGGCGGCACCATTCGAGGCCTTATATGGACGAAAATGTAGATCACCGCTTTGCTGGGCAGAAGTTGGAGATAGTCAACTTACTGGTCCAGAGTTGATCTTTGAAACTCATGAGAAAATTGTCCAGATAAGAGAACGCATGGCTGCTGCCAGGGATCGCCAGAAAAGCTATGCTGATAAACGCCGCAAGCCACTGGAATTTCAGGAAGGAGATAAAGTTTTGCTAAAGGTATCTCCCTGGAAGGGAGTTATACGCTTTGGAAAACGGGGAAATTGAACCCTCGCTACGTGGGACCTTTTGAAATTGTTAGAAGGATCGGCCCAGTAGCCTATGAATTAAATCTACCTGCTGAACTTGGTGGTGTGCATAATGTTTTCACGTATCCAATCTAAGGAAGTGTTTATCCGATGAATCATTTGTTGTGCCTTTAGAGGAACTACAAGTAGATGAGAAACTCAGGTTTATCGAGGAACCAGTTGAAATCATGGATAAAGAAGTTAAACAACTTAAGCATAGCAAGATTCCGATTGTCAGAGTTCGGTGGAACTCCCGACGTGGTCCTGAGTTCACTTGGGAACGAGAGGACGAAATGATGCGCAAATATCCTAATCTGTTCAAAAATATCACTAGTACATCTTAATTTTCGGGACGAAAATTCCTCTAACAGGGGGATGATGTGACAACCCGAAAATTTTCATGATTTAATAAATTTTTATGTGAATTTATAGTTTATTTTTATATTTTTATTATTATTTAATGATAATATTAATAATAATAAAAATAATAACAATAATATAATATATATTATTATTAAAAATAATGATAATAATAATAATAATAATAATGATATTATTATTACAAACAATGATAATAATAATAATTATAATAATAATGATATTATTATCAAAAATAATAATAAAAATAATAACGATGTTATTATTAAAAATGATAATGTTAATAATGAAAAATAATGATAATAATGAAAATATTATTAATAATAATTATTTACAAAATTTATTTAATTGATTTAAATTAAGTCCAGGGGGTTATTTGTAAATTTTAAACTTGTATTTAAAACTTTATAACATAAAATAATAACAATCGAAAGTGCAGGGACCAAATGCGTAATAATAAAATTTCAACTGCACTCTCTCTCCTCTCTCGCGATTTTCCGGCGCCGGACCGGCCGGTCGCCGGCGGCTCTCCGGCGAGTCCAAAAGTCGAGTTTTAGGCCATAATTTCGACCCCACGACACACCGAATCAAACGGGGGACAAAGTGGAACGTTCACGTGAACATAATTTAAAGAAAAGCTACTCGAGATTGCGGTTAATGGTCCACAAAATACTTTCGGCCGACACCACTGAGAACACGCATTAAAACATCACAATAATTCAATTAAAGTAATGCAATCGATTGTCTATAAGATTCCTAAACTAATCATGCATTCAAACGCACCTAAAACACTCGAAAATAATCAAATTGATCCTCTCTCAATCCGCGACCTGCAACTCAGTCGAATACTACCCTACGAGTTCCAAATCACAAAATTAAGATAGGGCTTTTAATCATCTGAGGATTTAGAAGCTTCCTGTGAAAGGAATTTCATTATCATCAACAATTTCCCTGAAATTGATCCGTGCATAACCGCGACCTGTTCTTCGAGGTGTTCATCATCGATTAGACATCCTTCTGGTAAATCAAATACACCCATTTGTTCGATTTATCATGGGGAACAAAAGCCCCATGAATATGATTGTTTAACAGGAACGATCATGGATCAATTTGGTCGATCCATGAATCTAGGGTTCTTGATTTGGGGGAAACATTTGGGATGGTTGTTAAAAGAAATGGGGATGGGGTTCTGTTCGATATGGAGCCTTTGGCTCACTGGTTTGTAGGCAGGGTTGGGGGGGAGGTCACGGGTTCGAACCGTGCACCTCCCATATTTTTTTAAATCCTTTTGAATTATTTAAAAAATATATAAAAATTATTAAAAATTATAAAAATAATTTTTAAAAGCTTCTGTTATTTTTAACACCATTAAATATTTTTCTGTAAATTATTTAATTAAAAATAATTTAAATAAAATTTAAAATATTATTTAAAAATATTATAAATAACTATTTTTATAAAAATAGACTTTAAATTATGATTTAAAGTATTAATCCATTAATTGGACACCATATCATTTTTATTTAATGATAAATCATAATAATTACGGAAAAATAATTATTTAAAAGCCTAAATTATTTATGAAATAAATATTACATGTGTTATAAATTATTATCCATATAAAATGGTTTCCAAATAATAAAGTAGATCATCAAATTATTAATGGATGTTATAATATTTTATGGACTTATTTGGTAATATAAATACTAAGTAAATTTTATAAATTTAAATATTTATAAAATCTTACAAAAATTAAATATAAACTTATATGTTTATATAACGTCTATAATTTAATTAGAATATAATGATATGTCAAAATCATTATTAAACTAATTAAATTTTATATAAATCATTAATTATTAACAAAAATAATTAAATGATTAATGTTTATAACAAATCCTAGAAAACCAAACCTAGATCAATTGAACACCAGGTTCAAGATCTAACTTATTTAGGTTTTGGATTTTATCTATTGCTTACGTGAAATTATAATTCCTTAACAGGAATTTACTAGGTTGTCAACACCACACAGGAACTGAGGTGAGTTCATAACTACTCCCCTTTTTAATCATTTGAATATTTTGGGGCTGGAATACATGTTGCAATTGAAATTACAAATTATTTTTGTGTATTATGTTAAATAATAATTGGATCACATTTATGATTACATATGGTTATTATGAAATCTTCTCTGTAAACTGGACTATAAATAAGCAGGGATCTTTTGGATAGTACTATCGGGGAGTGACTTACCCCCACAAAGGTATGGACATGTGATCCATATCAGATGCACAAAGATCTTGATGTCATTTGGGATGACTGTTTCTGTAGTGAGAAGGCAGATGTGCACTTTATATAGTTTGCATTATAGTTCCATTTACAACCCATATGATAAATGTAAAGGAGATTTGCTCCCTCTGATTTGAAATTATTATGAAAATATAATATACACATAAAAGGATAATAAACTAAGTGACATGGACAAATTCAATGTGAAGGATTTGTTGGGCTTGTACTTAGTAGGTATGTGGGATAGCGGGTTCACCTTATTAAAAAGGGTTCCGACAGGCTATTCATATACCGGTGAGTAAATTAAACTCACACTTTTTCTATAAATCCTATTTGATGATAATTGATGATTTATCACTATGTTTTACTTACCTGTGAACTCACCAACCCTGTGTTGACACTTGATTTACATGTATTCTCAGGTATCTACTAGAAGCTTACGGACATGCACGTAGGATCATATAAGAGCTCAAGATACCTATTGATTATTATCTGAAATATGATTAAGACATGTTGTCATGAAACAATCTATATTTACTTCCGCTACGCATAATATTTACTCTGAACATCATTGTAATGATTATCTAAAAACTATCATATAGATATTTGCATCTCTGTGTAACTACTGTGTTCGATCCTGTTTGTTCACCCCTCCGTGATAGATTCCAGACCCGGAATTTGAGGGTGTGACATTATACATCCTAAGTACTTCAATGGTTTGAGGGTAGATCAGGTTGTGAAGATTCTGCTGGGTCTTGTGCAGCAGGAGGAGATGACATAGGAGCTGGGTCTGTTTAAGAAGGATCCAGTATGGGCTTGATCATGTTAGAGAACTGTTTCGCATCATCCAGCTTCTCTCTGCTTAGTACATGGATCTTCATTTGGCTCATAGTATGGATGGCTTCAATGGGCAGCTTCTTCAATGAGATAGGCTCCAAGAATGACACAGTTGATAGCCCATCTCTATGAATCAGTAATGATCCATCAGCATCTACTCTAGTTTCACAATGTTTCCAAACTGCAAAGGAGTCTTCTTCTTCCTCTGTTCTCTCTTCTTGATAATTCTGTCATAGGCCATTTTCAGGAGTTTGATGCACTTTAGAAAGAAGTACATATCAGCTTCACCAAGCTTATTTCTGATCTCCCTGAAATGTCTTGAGTAGATGTAGTGGATATATGATTCATCTAGCAACCTCATCTCACATCCGTTGAATAGTCTAATTTCAGCTCCTTGCTTTCCTCCCCACTTCCTTTCAATCACCAACTCATATGTTTTTTGTCATAATAAACATTAGAGATTGGCACAGAAGTGTGAGTACCAGCAACAATCTTTCTCTTCAATGATTCGGTGGGCTTTACCCTAAGCTCAGGGAATACCACTTCTTCTGTTGGTTTCCTTTTCTTTTTATCAAGGGGATTGACAAATGATCTATCCTTCCTCATGTAGATAGTCTTCAATGATTTGAAGTTGTCAGTTCTCTTGAACATCCTTAGAATGTCCTCAAACTCATATCCCCTGAACATAGCCTTGTGATTTATCAGTATTAGATTGGCTAGTTCCTTTAGATCATGGATCATCAGAGAGTTCACCAGAGCAGAGTACTCTGTGAAGAATTGGACTAATCCAGATATTCTCTTCACCATGAACATATTCCAATCACGGTCATACTTCCAGGCAATAATTTTTTGATCTGTCTGCCTTTTGGAGTAGACACACCTTGATCATTTTAGAAGTTATGAGTCCTTCATGTAGTTCTAGTTGTGAAGGCTCAGCAAACCACTCTGGGTATCTATGAAGAATGGGTGCCAGGGAATCATGATCTCCCTGAGTGAGGCTCATATCTTGAGCTGAAACTCTTGTTCTTGGTTTGGTTTTGGTGATCTCCTCCTCCATCATTTTCAATCTTTCTTTCTTTTTGAGTATCATCCTAAGGATAGCAGCCCTTAGGGAATTGGTTTTCATGTTCCCTAGTTTTCTTTTAGTGAATCCTTGAGCAGACAGATAATCCTTCATCTCCTTATCTGTCATGCTGTAGGGATCAGGATACATAGGTTGAGGAGGAGTAGCAGGTTTGGCTTTTGTTGCCTTGACCTCGAAGGTTTGGGAGATTGAGTTTTCTCATATTCAGTTTCAAAAGTTGGATCTAGCAGCTTGTTTAACTTTTCTTCTTCTGCTAGCATCCCTTCATATGTCATCCCAAAGACTTTATCAGGGTCATAACCATGGTCAATCAAAAATATGGCCTTTTTTATCAAATCATCAGACTTGGCCTTTTCAGTTGTCTTAAAGACAGAAGGTTCTTTATTCACAAGGATTTTACTGATCACTGGCTTATCAATCATGTATCCACCTGGAATTTCTCCTTCTTCTAAGTCACTTACCTCAGCCTTCCTTTTCAATAATGCCTCTGCTTTTCATGTTCATCCAAGAATCCAGCAATGGCTGATAGACTCCTTGGATCATCTTTCTACTTTTTCTTCACTGGTTCTTCCCTTCAGCTGGTCTTTTACCCTTTGCTTTTTTATCCAATTACTTTTTCCTTCTGGTATAGTTTGCACTGAGGGATCAGAAGAAGATTCAGCTTGTTCAGCTTCTTTGGGAAGAGATTCAGATTTAGTCTTTTCTTACTCATCTACAGCAGCAGCAGATTCTCTTTGCTACTGTTCTTCACACAGTTTTCTAATTAATTCTTTTTGCTCATCAGATAGGGACACAGCAGGAACCAGTTGCATACCCAATTCCTTTTCAACTGGCACTGGAGATTGAGGTATGACAACAAAAGGCTCAGTGTCAGTCCTTTGGTTCACTATGAAGTCCCAGAAATCCTCATCAATGACAAATTCTTCGGCAGAGAACATGTCTAACTCTTCTATCATGTCACTGAACTCTGTTTCTTCAGTGTAGACTTCTTCAGGCTGATTTGAGTATACAATCATCTCCAAGCTAGATGATTCAGGCATTGATTCACTAGGTTTAGAACCACTAGTTTCTGCCTCCTTTTCAGGCTCAGTGATCTTCCTCTTTTTAGATTGAGGTGAGTCATGATCACTTTCACTAATGCATCTTGCTCAACATCATCTTTTTCACCTTCCCTTTCTCTCTTCTTATCTTTGCCATCATCTTTATGATATTGGTCCTTTTCAGCTTTCTGTTTAAGTTTGACTAACATTTCCAACTCAGACACTCTCTTGTTTAAAGATGTCACCTGAGCTTGTAGATCAATGATAGTGACAGCTTGTTCTTCAATCAGCACCTCTTGTTCTTCCAACAATGGTTTGGATGGTCAAAGTGTCTAGGTGACCACTTAATTCATCCTTTGAGTGCTGGAGAGCCTCCTTTAACATCTCAATCTCCTCTTCCTTTTCTTTCTTCTCCTTCTCATACTTGCTCGTTATTTCTTTCAGCTCTATTTCCTTTTCATCCATCTGTAGAAGTCCGTCTTGAATCATATCAGATCTTCTTTTTAGGAGATTGTCCATCTTTGATATTTTCTTCAGAAGCTCAGAGATCATTTCATCCTTTTCATCTGGTTTGTTGATCTTTGATTTAGCAAAGCTCTCAGAAGGAGCAGCTTCTGAAGTCACTTGCCTTACAGGCATAGGCATATGGTCATCCTTATCATTAGATGATGATTTGGATTCATCTGTGGAGCTGGCTGAGTCACCAAACTCAGCATGAGTAGTAGAGGGAGATGAGTGAATGGGAGATATGAGTGAGTGATGAATTGGTGAAATATAGGGTGAATGAATTGGTGAGTGTATGGGTGATATATGGAGTGAGATGATAGGTTGAGGCTGTTGAGATGGGAAGGGTAATCTTTGAGGTGATAGTAATGGTGAAGGCATAAATGGTGAGACTATATCAGCTTCATGAACAGACGGTCCAATGTGAAGATCACCACCTGCATCACCATGTGGTGACACTGACCTCTGTCTATCTTCAGAACTAGCAGCTTGCTCCTCAACATGTAGTTGACTAGGGGCAGCTTGTTCTTCTTCATGAGCAGGCTCATCAGGAAGAGCCTCTAGTTCTTGTACTCCTTCTTGATTGATCTGTTGCAACATCCATGGCAACAGAGGGAAGAATGTACCACTGTAGAAATTCCTTGGATCTCTCTTTTTGATGTACTGATAGGACTTAGCAGTGTAGTGAGGGATGTCCATCACTGGTCCTATAGGTGCAAGATCAGGGAAAGCTTCATTGATGAAGCACTGTATAAATATGGGGTACATCAAGAACATGTGCCTTCTACCCTCTTGGACATTTGAGACCAATCCATTGAAGATGGGAGAGCTTCATGATACCAATTGACTGGGGTTTTTTGAGAATGATATTCTCTGTTGATATGAATCAACAAGGATCGAATATGAAGATTGAGTCAATGATTGAAAGGCGGAATCAAGCAATCAATGAACATAGAACTCATGATATACTCATAAATGCACTCTTGTATTAATTATCTGAACTGTTACAGAGTAAATGCTAGGGTTTAGCAAGCTACAGTAACAAGACAGCTAACATGGGAGAGAGACAAAGAATATTCTAATTGTCTATTCTCAAAAGTTGTGTAAACAGTCACACAAAAAAGTCACACCCACATACGAGGTTTCTATTCTATTTATAGGCTGACTTACAGCTTGTACAAAATGACTAAACTACCCTTAATCTAAGTCCTCATCCGTATTTGTCTTTTGTCATCCGCATTGACTAATGCGGATGAGTAATTCTTCATCAGCATTGGTCTTCTATTAGCCGTATTAGTGTTTGGTCATCAGCATTAGTTAATGCGGAGGAGCAAACACTTAGCCGCATTTGTTGCTTGTCATCCGCATTTGTTAATGCGGATGAACAAATGCTTGGTCGCATTTGTTGTTGGTCATCTGCATTAGTTAATGCGGATGAACAAATGCTTTGTCTGTATTTCATCGGCTATCCGCATTAGTTAATGCGGATGAATAAATACTTGTCAGCATTTGTTTTGTCATCCGCATTAACAAATGCGGTTAGCCGACACTTATACCTAATATTCTTTATCCGCATTTCTTCTTGGACTTGGGGAGAAACCAGTAGAACAACCATCCACCTCTTGAATTGGCATGTATGATCCTTTCAGGGTCCAAATATATATATATATATATATATATATATATAATATATATATATATATATATATATATATAGGGTCAGGATCATTACAGAATAATTTTTTATTTTAGAAACAAAAGAACAATTGATTTACATAAATGTAAATTATGAATCATTGATTTTCATAAATGTAAGTTAAGGCTGGTGATATTTAGTTATTTTATATAGTTTATTGTTCATGTCTGATATACACATATATAAAACGTTCAAGTATCACCAGACTTAATTTACATTTATGTAAATCAATGGTTTTGTGGTTCTGAAAATAAAAATGGTTTTATAATGATCCTAACCGTAAATATATATATATATATATACATATATATACACACATATATATATACAGACACACACACATATATATATATACACACATATATATATACACACTATATATATATATAGGGGGAGGTTTTACTAAAAAATAAAATTTGCTAAGAAGGGTAAAAAATGATCCTAGCCTTCCATTTCTTAATCAATGTCTAAGATGATAATGTTATTAATAAAAGATGGAAGGGTATTTTGGGTATGTAACCACTTTTGTTGACTTTTTTGAGTTTCCCCCAATTTTTTTAAACGTTTATAACTTTTTCTTGCTAGATTATTATTTTAAAAAAAGTACACCATAAAATAAGCATTTTTTTCTCATTAAATTAAGTATAGTATTGCTATATTTTTTTATTAAAAACAAATTAGGTGAAATTGTGTTGCATTTTAACGATTTTGTGCTGTATTTTATAAAACAGCACAGGTTGTGCTGTATTTCATAAAACAGCACAGGGTTGTGCTGTATTTCATAAAACAGTACAGAGTTGTGCTGTATTTCATAAAACAGCACAGGGTTATGATGTATTTCATAAAACAGCACAGGGTTGTGCTGGATTTCATAAAACAGCACAAGGTTGTGCTGGATTTCATAAAACAGCAAAGGGTTGTGCTGGATTTCATAAAACAGCACAGGGTTGTTGTGATTTTCATAAACAGCATAAAATTGTTAATAGACCAAAATACCCTTTAATCCTATTTTTGTAGTTTTGCCACATGTCACCACCTCATTTCTTCTTAGCCTTCTTAGGTAAAATATATTTTTTA
The DNA here is from genome assembly GCA_024085815.1 of Flaveria linearis. Classification (NCBI taxonomy): domain Eukaryota; kingdom Viridiplantae; phylum Streptophyta; class Magnoliopsida; order Asterales; family Asteraceae; genus Flaveria; species Flaveria linearis. The sequence continues at coordinate 1,424,821 of CM044006.1, read as the reverse complement.
GTGG